>SDVV010044271.1:0-10127 GCA_016164225.1 Gammarus roeselii
TTAGCGATTGAATGACATCATGTCCGAAGGGGATATTTGGTGACGCCATTGCCTCTATTTAGCTAACAAAATTAGCTAATCTAAAGTTAGGTACTTTTTTTGCAGTTAATTGACGTTCTCAACTCGAGTTCACAATAAAACGGATACAGTTGTGGTCGTTAGTTCCGAGGGGCTCGCCCACTTCGACGTTCTTGACATGAGAGTCGCTTGCACTAATCGATGTCAGGAATATTGAAGTCTCCAAGCACTACACTGTTTGGTGTTCTGACGACATCGACGAGGGTATTGTAAAGCTCGATATCATCTGCGACAATGCTCTTTGTATGTTTACCGACTACTTGAATTGATACTATGTCGTGTCCGTTGCTTGGAATAGAGACTTCTATTATTTGTAGAGCATTTTTCAAGAGAAACAATACTCCTCCACCCAATTTCATCCACGATTCTGTGATGGCAATTCGTCGATTTTGTCTCGGAGACTTTTAGCGTTTACATAGTAACATTTGTGAGTATTTTGGCTTGGAATCCTGCCATAAACTCTTCGGTTGCGGTCAAGGGCTGCTCTATTACTTCGATGGACTTTTTTGTTAGTAGTGAATCTGTTTATGTTGCCTTTCCCTCGATCGTTGCTGCAGGGTTCGCGATTGCTACTTGCTCAGGCGTCGAGAATGTTTCTTGATTTAATTTCGGCGATGAAGCCAGCACCGATTTTCTGAAGGATGTTTTCGAGGGTATCAAGCCTAGACGTGTTTATGCGTGCCTTGTTGGTGATTCTATTAAATTCGTAGTTTATGAGGTTGATAATCGTTTTCCAATGATCCGAGAATGAGATTTGGTGTGCTTTGCAGTACGTTGCTATCCGATTGTTTAGAAAAAATCATCTTGTTCAATTTGTATCTACTTTTGTTTGGATGGGGCAGGATGCAAGTTACATGGATGCTCCCGTGCGATCGTTCGAAGTTTGTTAGCATGGTTTCACCCACTTCCCGTGTTTCTTCCGTCTGCGCCACCACGTCTTTTGCCCCTACTTGTAGTATGATCGGTTTAGAAGTATGTTTGTTTTAATTTTTTATTTTTCCTTCGAAAACGTGAATTTTCAAGTCTGGCTTACCGAGTATTTTTTGTTGGACTCTCTCTTTTCGCTGATTTGGTTTGATGAAGGTGACATCGTAATCGTCAATCACAATAAGTTTCTCGGTGTTCTAAGAGTCCATTTCCTCAGGCAATACATCAAAACGGTTGCTTGTATCAGTTCCGGAGCGGCAGGACTGGTGCCCGACCTGTAATGCTTTGCTACTGACTCCCTACCGCTTATTTACTACAGTTGTGGACGGTGTCTCACCACCGTTAAACATTTTTTTTGCTATCAATTTGATACGGTCGTTGGTCAGTGAATCTAGACCCGTAAGATTCTTTGCCAATCCTGAGTCTATGTGCACTTGGAGTTCATTTACCCGATGCAGGGTAGTTTTAACAATTTTTTTTGTTACTTCTATTTCACTGTTTATCATACCTTTGAGTTCGCAAAATTATTTCTGCCTGCTTTCCAGTTCTAATTCAACAGCTAGCAGCCTTGTGTCGGCATTAACTGCATCTGCGTTGATGGGCCACTAGGAGCATGAGTTAACTGTGCTTTCAGTTGTTTAATCTCTTCGGCATGTTGGCAGAATTTACAGCTAGCTATTTTACACTCTCCGTTTGGAGGCATATTACGCGTTTGCCTAGAAGAGCTACCACCATACATTAGTTCGGGAGTGTACGATTGGCGGCAAGTTACACATTCTAGTTTTGCAGCAGGAGTCATCTTAGACTTGTTAAGTAAGCTGCTACAAACCGTGAACTTAAAGACAAAGTGCTATATTTTTTATCCTTGTAGACAACAGATATGCGAATAATAAGTTTAACTAGATAAGGGATGAGAGGAATTTTTATTTCAAGATGACCTACAGTTTTTTTTGGGGTGATTCATGTATGACATGCAGTGATGAGTTGTTGCGGGTGATTATGTCAGTCTAACTTGAGATGAAAACTAAACTAAAGTCAGGCTAAAATTAAATGAATTTTTCCTAACTGCAAAACAATTATCATGCTGTTTACAAGAGACTAATGGAAATGTATGAATTATTTATGTGATACTTGTATTATTTTACGTTTACTTCACAGTATTATTTTACAGTTACTTTACATTGACAGATGTCAGATGCCAATTGCATTTATTTATGTTCATTCTTTTTTTACCGCAATTGGTGCAAAACTTCTGAATTCAGTTATATCTATAAATATATGTGCATTTTTTAACTTTCTTGAAATATGCACAGTTAAAATTGAGTTGAAGTACTGCGCAAATGCTGGGAAAGATAGCAGGTTGGTCCTTGTACAGGGCACCCGCATAGAAGAGTAGACCTCCCACTGGGGCGAGAGATGAAAGCCCTCTGCGGTGAAGGAGGAGAGCCCTCTACAACACTCAGCTGCACCACTACTAGCTTGTTTTCCAGGGGGGCTAGACTGTTTGCGATGTATATTCTTCAACATCGAATTCAAACAGTTAACAGTTTAATGATGACGATGATGATAAATATGAATGCGGTCATTATTGGTATGGGCGTAAAACGGGTGATACATTTACAGGTACGAATTCAATTAAGAAACTTGTGGCATCGAACAACTAGTAGGGGTGCTTATCAGAATGCTGTATATATGCATATAAATTTATGGGGACGGATACCGACGGTTTTAAATGTATTTATTTTGAAATTTACGATGACGGATATCGACGGTTCTAAACGGATATACTTCGAATGCAAGTAGGTTGCTCGGTAGCGACGCAAAGTTACTTCCTACGAGTTACTGAAATAAATGCCAAGCAAAGCAGCTCAATCATAGCAGGTCCCTTCTGCTGAGTAAAAATGGTTTTATTTGACCGACAGAAACGAGTTCCGTAGGTGTTGCAGTCTGTACCGCCCCCCTCAAGCCAATAGGTACGGGATTCACACCCCACCGTCGCTCTTTCAGCACCTAAGGTAAAAATTATAGTGAGGACAGGAGAGACCTAGATGTTACAGCCTAGCGTAGAGAAATCTGGCTACCCTACGAGGGGCGTGAAATTGCCTGTCTAAGCATAGACGGAGACGGTTTACCGTCCTGGTGCGAGGAGCTGCGCACGTGCGTTCGCTACGAAGGTTGGAGCGGTTGAGGTGGAATCGTAATTAGCGGTGGAGGTGATATAATTGTAATAAGCGGTGGAGGAGGTGGAATTGTAATTAGCGCTGGAGGTGGTATAATTATAGTTAGCGGTGGAGGTGGTATAATTGAAATTAGCGGTGGAGGAGGTGGAATTGTAATTAGCGCGGGGGGTGGTATAATTATAGTTAGCGGTGGAGGTGGTATAATTGAAATTAGCGGTGGAGGTGGTATAATTGTAATTTGCGGTGGAGTTGGTGGAATTGCAATTAGCGACGGAAGTGGTATAATTGAAATTAGCGGTTGAGGTGGTGTAATTGTAATTAGCGGTGGAGGTGGTGGAATTAAAATTAGCGGTGGATGTGGTGGAATTTTAATTAGCGGTGGAAGTGGTGGAATTTTAACTAGCGGTAGAGGTGGTATATTTGTAATTAACGTTGGAAGTGGTGGAATTTTAATTAGCGGTGGAGCAGATGGAATTAAAGTTGAGCGATGGGACACAGCAAGTACACAGTTCGATGACGGTGGAGCAACCATCACTAGTTAACAGAACAGAGCAGGGAAGTAATGTGGTAGCGATGGTGTAACTACAAGTGGACAAGGGGACACAGCAGAGACGCGGTGAAGGGATTGGGAGAAACTAGAACTGAGCAAGAGGACACAGCAGGGACGCAGTGGAGGGATGGAGGAGTAACTAGAACTGGACAAAGGGACACAGCAGGGACGCAGTAAAGGGATGGGGAGTAACTAGAACTGAACAAAGGGACATGGCAGAGACACAGTGAAGGGACGAGGAGTAACTAGAACTGGACAAATGAACACAGCAGGGACGTAGTGAACAGGTAATACGAAAGTAAGTAGAACTGTGCTAAGAGGCGCAGCAGGGACGTAGTGTGGTGATAGTGTTGTAACTAGCACTAGTCAAATGGACTCAGTGAAGACGTAGTGTGTGGTGGAATAACTGACTCAGTGGGGATGTAGTGTGGTGGTGGAATAACTGACTCAGTGGGGGCGTAGTGTGGTGGTGGAATGGTGGAATAACTGACTCAGTAGGGGCGTAGTGTGGTGGTGGAATAACTGACTCAGTAGGGGCGTAGTGTGGTGGTGGAATAACTGACTCAGTGGGGGCGTAGTGTGGTGGTGGTGGAATAACTGACTCAGTGGGGACGTGGTGTGGTGGTGGAAAAACTGACTCAGTAGGGACGTAGTGTGCTGACTTGTGGGGACGGAGTGTGGTGGTGGAACAACTTCAATAGAACATAGGGACGAGGCAGGGATGGACGGAGTTGGTGGAGGAGTAACTAGGTAGGTTGGTAGTGGGGCTGTAACTAGAACTGGTCAAAGATACACGCTAGTGACGCAGTGAAGTGGTGGGGCTGTAACTAAAACTGGTCAAAGGTACATGCTAGTGACACGGTGAAGTGGTGGGGGTGTAACTAGAACTGGTCAAAGGTACACGCTAAGGACGCAGGGAAGTGGAGGGGATGTAACTAGAACTGGTCAAAGGTACACGCTAGTGACGCAGTTAAGTGGTTGGGCTGTAACTAGAACTGGCCAAAGGTACACGCTAGTGACGCAGTGAAGTGGTAGGGGTGTAACTAGAACTAGTCAAAGGTACACGCTAGTGACGCAGTGAAGTGGTGGGGCTGTAACTAAAACTGGTCAAAGGTACATGCTAGTGACGCAGTGAAGTGGTGGGGGTGTAACTAGAACTGGTCAAAGGTACACGCTAAGGATGCAGGGAAGGGGAGGGGATGTAACTAGAACTGGTCAAATGTACACGCTAGTGACGCAGTAAAGTGGTTGGGCTGTAACTAGAACTGGCCAAAGGTACACGCTAGTGACGCAGTAAAGTGGTGGGGGTGTAACTAGAACTGGCCAAAGGTACACGCTAGTGACGCAGTGAAGTGGTGGGGGTGTAACTTGAACTGGCCAAAGGTACACGCTAGTGACGCAGTGAAGTGGTGGGGGTGTAACTATTACTGGTCAAAGGTACACGCTAAGGACGCAGGGAAGAGGAGGGGATGTAACTAGAACTGGTCAAAGGAACACGCTAGTGACGCAGTGGAGTGGTGGGGGTGTTACCAGAACTGGTCAAAGGTACACACTAGTGACGCAATGAAGTGGTGGGGCTGTAACTAAAACTGGCCAAAGGTACACGCTAGTGACGCAGTGAAGTGGTGGGGGTGTAACCAGAACTGGTTAAAGGTACACGCTAGTGACGCAGTGAAGTGGTGGGGGTATAACCAGAACTGGTCAAAGGTACACGCTATTGACGCATTGAAGTGGTGGGGCTGTAACTAGAACTGGTCAAAGGTACACGCTAGTGACGCAGTGAAGTGGTGGAGCAGCAACTAAAACTGGCCAAAATAACACAGGAGAAACTTACAGTGGTGGTGCTGGGGGAACTGGAAAACTGGACAGATGGACATGGCAGGAATGCATGGAATGTTGCAAGGGTTCACAAGAGTACGAAGACACTAACAGGACTTTTGATCCAAAATAGGTGACATTTTTGATGGTAAGGAGATTGGTTCTGAAGTAGAATCTCGAAGAAGCATCACGTGTCGGTGTAATTTCTGCATAAAAATATCAAGGAAAGGAATAGTTGTAGTAGGAAATTGCTTGCAACAATGATACTCGAAACAAGTCAAATCAGCCCCAGACGTGAAAACCACCAAGCCACGATGCCGATTTGAGATTGTCTCAATTTCATTCTTTGGTAAACCAATGTTATCTGATATCATTGCTGGACATTGTTTTGTAACGAGAAGGTGCCAATACCGAACACCTTTTTCGTCGTGCTAGTACCACTACTGCTACTAAGTCCGCAGACTGTTTCTAAAGCGTGCAAATCAGCGGTGATTGACTGTAACTTGAACTTGTCAGTGTTTTCGCTGCTTGCCACTTTCTCTGTGTGTTCCACTCCTCGACCACTCTACGGGAAGGAATTGCTCGTTATGTCGAGTGAGAAACGCTTCCCCAACGACTTTGTACCCATTGTTCCCGGTCACTCCAATAGCATCCAGAGTAAAAAAAACTAGTTCGGTCTACATTTTCCTTACCCTCCAGAAACTTCCTCGCTTCGATCATGTCGCCTCTAACTCGACGCTCTCCAGCGAATGAAGGTCGAATTCGCGAAGTCTGTCTCCGTACGATTTATAGCGCAAAGAAGGAATAAGTTAGATAGCTCTTTGTTGAATTTTCTCTAATTCAGTAACAACTTTTCTAAGATATTGAAACCAGATTTTCCCTGTATACTCGAGGTGTGATCTAACGAATGCACTGTGCGAGTTGGTAAGATTGTGCCTGCTCATGTACGGGACAGTGCGGGTTATCATACCTTGCACCTGATTTGTTTTTAACAACATCGTTTCTTTTGATTGCTACTTTAAAAGTCATTACGGATGATGCCACCGGATCTCATTCTTCGGTGACAGGAATCAATTTCTTTCTAGACTGGAACATTCGAGCTTGGGCCGGTTGGGACATGGGACATCGACATGGAATCTTACTTGCCACATTTCCGACCCGATCAACAATTTTGTTTGTTTAAAATCTGATTGGATTTGCTGACACTTAAGTTCTGTTTGCACTTTACTTTGTAGCTCAGCATCGTCGGCAAACTTGCTGATGTTCCAAAATACGGAAGAGGACTGGACCTTGAGCGGATTATATTATGGAGAGGACTGTACCTTGAGCAGATTATATTATGAAGAGAACTGGACCTTGAGCGGATTATATTATGAAGAGGACTGGACCTTGAGCGGATTATATTATGAAGAGGACTAGACCTTGAGCGGATTATATCATGAAGAGGACTGGACCTTGAGCGGATTTTTCAACACGCCGCTTGTTCTCTTACCCGTAGGGGGAAGAAGCTCCGTTAAAAACAACTTGCTACCGTTTGTCCGTGAGCCAACAATTTACCCTGTTATTTAGCTCCCCTCGTATCCCGATGCTGTGCAATTGCTAACTATAAGCATGTGTGAGGGACCTTATCGAGAGCTTTCAGGAAATCAAGGTATATGATATTGACTACAGATTTCGCATCGTAAATTTTAATCATAATCTCAACAAATATGAGCAAGTTTGTCAGGCAGGAACGATTGTGCCAAGTCCATGAAGTTTGTCAGGCTGGAACCATTGTGCCAAGTCCATGAAGTTTGTCAGGCAGGAACGATTGTGCCAAGTCCATGAAGTTTGTCAAGATGGAACGATTGTGCCAAGTCCATGAAGTTTGTCAGGCAGGAACGATTGTGCCAAGTCCATGAAGTTTGTCAGGCAGGAACGATTGAGCCAAGTCCATGAAGTTTGTCAGGCAGGAACGGTTGTGTCAAGTCCATGATGAGAGTCGCCTATCAACGAGCAGTGAATAATAGTGAAACTAATTGGTCGGTTCTCTAAATGAGACTAATTGATAGGTACACTTTGTGAGACAAGTTTGTGGTACACTAAATGAGACTAATTGGCCGGTAAACTTAGTGAGACTAATTTGTCGGTACACTTCGTGAGACTAATTGGTCGGTACACTTAGAGACTAATTGGTCGGTACACTTAGTGAGACTAATTGGTCGGTATACTTAATGAGACTAATTGGTCGGTACACTCAGTGAGACTAATGGGTCGGTACACTTAGTGAGATTATATGTTCGGTACACTTGATGAGACTAATTGGTCGGTACACTTAATGAGACTAATTGGTCGGTACATTTAATGAGACTAATTGATTGGTACACCTAGTGAGACTAATTGGTCGGTACACTTAGTGAGACTAGTTGGTCGGTACACTTTTTGTCCCCTTCTTAATAATTGCAGTACCTCTGGGTTTTTTCCACTTAGAAGGTTAAGCGATTTTGTTCATGGTATCTTTCAGTATTCTAGGATGAACTTGTCTGGACCAGAAGATTTCATGACTTCAATTTATCGATATATTTAATATCATCGGGAGGGGAAAAGTTGATGGAGCTGAGTGCTTTCATTCGTGTATCGCTATGATACCCCGGATATCGGGAACATTCGGATTATACAGGACAAAAATATTGATTTAGTAGGACACTCATTCTAGTGCAGTCTGTTTTCTGCACTCCGCGATCGTTCTCACGAAGGCCTATTGCGTATATTGATGAAATTTCTTCTGATCTAAATCTATTTAAAAAATTGTTTCGAATTAGTAAATTTCTAGAATCTTTCTGTTTACGTCTCAGGACATTCTTTAGAACGCTTCTGGAGATTTTATATGTATTTTCTTTTTGCAGCTGCGTCAAGTGGGTGTTACTGAATGAATGCTTCTTTCTTACTGCGACTGGAGATGCTGTAGGTTTCCTTTGCTTTACTTAGGCTGATTGACTGCTGTTTGTTTCTTTTTTCCCCGGATATGATCATGTTCAATATTTGTAAGTGTAGTTAAACAATTGTTCAACGATTGCTTAACGTCACGTCCAGGGGTTACATTCGCTAAGGTCATTGACTTTCATCTCTTAACACTTAAATCATCGAAGTAATCTAATATAAAGTCAAGGATTTCATCGCAGTCAATCATAAGACTAATACAGTTATGGCCTCTACATTTCGAGTGTTCCGCCCACTTTAACGTTCGTGACATGAGAGTGGCATGCAATAAATTGAAGATCAAGCATTAGGGTCATTAACTTATCGTCAATCAGGCGCTGCCTTGCGGCAGAACATTCGTCATGTCTGAATTAGTGTTAATAATATTGATGTCTCCAGGAACAATGCTCTCATCTGTGTCAATAATATTGATGTCTCCAGGAACAATGCTGTCTCATCAGTGTCAATAATATTGATGTCTCCAGGAACAATGCTGTCTCTTCATTGTCAATAATATTGATGTCTCCAGGAACAGTGCGTCTCATCAGTGTCAATAATATTGATGTCTCCAGGAACAATGCTGTCTCATCAGTGTCAATAATATTGATGTCTCCAGGAACAGTGCTGTCTCATCGGTGTCAATATTATTGATGTCTCCAGGAACAATGCTGTCTCATCAGTGTCAATAATATTGATGTCTCCAGGAACAATGTTGTCTGATCAGTGACAATAATATTGATGTCTCCAGGAACAATGCTGTCTCATCAGTGTCAATAATATTGATGTCTCCAGGAACAATGCTGTCTCATCAGTGTCAATAATATTGATGTCTCCAGGAACAATGCTGTCTCATCAGTATCAATAATATTGATGTCTCCAGGAACATGCTGTCTCATCAGTGTCAATAATATTGATGTCACCAGGAACAATGCTGTCTCATCAGTGTCAATAATATTGATGTCTCCAGGAACAATTCTGTCTCATCAGTGTCAATAATATTGATGTATCCAGGAACAGTGCTGTCTCATCAGTGTCAATAATATTGATATCTCCAGGAACAATGCTGTCTCATCAGTGTCAATAATATTGATGTCCCCAGTAACAATGCTGTCTCATAAGTGTCAATAATATTGATGTCTCCAGGAACAATGCTGTCTCATCAGTATCAATAATATTGATGTCTCTAGGAACATGCTGTTTCATCAGTGTCAATAATATTGATGTCACCAGGAACAATGCTGTCTCATCAGTGTCAATAATATTGATGTCTCCAGGAACAATGCTGTCTCATCAGTGTCAATAATATTGATGTCTCCAGGAACAGTGCTGTCTCATCAGTATCAATAATATTGATGTCTCCAGGAACAATGCTGTCTCATCAGTGTCAATAATATTGATGTCTCCAGGAACAATGTTGTCTCATAAGTGTCAATAATATTGATGTCTCCAGGAACAATGCTGTCTCATCAGTGTCAATAATATTGATGTCTCCAGGAACAATGCTGTCTCATCAGTGTAAATAATATTGATGTCTCCAGGAACAATGCTGTCTCACCAGTGTCAATAATATTGATGTCTCCAGGAACAATGCTGTCTCATCGGTGTCAATAATATTG
>SDVV010044272.1:0-10171 GCA_016164225.1 Gammarus roeselii
CCATTCTCCGACTGAAGGTTTGACTGAAAGCATTTTTTGTCCACTCTGCTGCCACATTTCATCCCATCGGGATGTTATATGGGAGTTGATGATAGGGAACCAGTCCCGGTAATGTACTGCAAAAAATTGTTCTTGGTGAGTAGATGCCAGTTTAGCAAGCGAGTCCGCAAGTTCGTTTCCTCTTATTCCCGCGTGCCCGGGGATCCAGCAGAATTCCACTGCCTGACCCGTCTCGGTCATCACAAAGAGATCGTGCTGCATCTTACTTAGAACAGGATGTTCATAGTGCAGAGTTTTAAGCTGGGTGAGGACACTCAGACTGTCTGAGAATACGACGTATTTGGGGAAGCGATGTGTTTTTGCGATAGAGACGGCTAATTCGGGTGCGCGAAGCTCCGCAGAGAACACGGAGGCCTCTTGTGGGAGTGTGGCCGAGAGTGGGGTGTCCCCGCACACAGCGGCGGCTACCACTACGTCCGCGGTTTTGGAGCCGTCAGTGTATATGTGGCGGTGCTCTAAATATTCTTCCTCGAGTAGTCTTAGGAATTCCTGCCGGTACGCGTTGTTTGGAGTAGTTGCTTTAGGGTAGATTTGCAGGTCTAGGTTGACCGGTGGTGGGTTGATCATCCATGTTGGTGTGTTAATTTGAAGGATTCGGTAAGAAAATGAAGGCTTAATAGCTTTTTGACTGATGTTGAGCGAGGTCAGCAGGTTATCCACACGTAGGGAAAACGGTGGGCATATATTCTTTTTAGCCGCAAAAAGGCGCTTATCAGATATGTTAGTGATGTGGCCAATTGCTGGGTTGTTGATAAGACTTCTAGTCTTAAAATAGTATTGTTGTGAAAGTTTGTCTCGCCGGAGCGGAAGTGGAAGTTTGTTAGCGAGCACGTTAAGTGATTCGATTGGAGTGGAACGGAACGCGCCGGTTGTGATACGCAGAGCTTTGTTTGCGATGGTCGAGAGTAGTTTTGACTGCAGATCCGTAGACAACGGCTCCGTAGTCCATGCGCGATCGTATTATTGCTCTGAACAACGTCATTCCGGTGTCCATGTCGGCACCGAACCTCAGGGATGTTACCAATTGGATAAGTCTCGCCGACCTTATGCATCGAGTCGCCAGGGCTGTAATGTAAGGTCACCACGTGAGTTTAGGATCCCACACAAGACCCAGGAATTTGATCGTTTCTTCGTATACTAGAGGTGTGTTGTGCAACGTTAGGGCTGGTTTCAGGTGTAAACCGGGCACAAGGGTAAAGTGCATGCTTTTAGTTTTAGAGGGCGAGAGTCGGAATCCGTTTAGGGAAGCCCAGTTCCCGACTAGGTTAAGGTACTTCTGGAGTTCATGTTGAATTGTTATGAGGCTGGGGTGTCTGTAGCTTATTTGTAGGTCGTCCACGTATAGCGATAAGAGCAGTCTTCCGTCTCTGGGAAGGATGTCGGCTAACTGATCGATTCTGAGGATAAAGAGAGTGACACAGAGGACGCTTCCCTGGGGAACGCCCATTTCTTGTGGATATGTCGGAGACTGAGTGTCGCCAGCCTTGACCCTGAAGGTGCGATTTTGTAGAAATTGGTGGATGAAAAGTGGTAGCCGACCTCTCATACCTTTACGGTGGAGATCTTTCATGATCCCGTACTTCCTCGAAGTGTCGTATGCTTTTTCAACGTCGAAAAATATCGAAACCACATGTCCTCTTCGGACGAAGGCCCGTCTAATGTCTGCCTCTAGTCGTACGAGGTGGTCCGTTGTGGAGTGGCGCTTTCGACCACCGCACTGGATGTTGTTAAGGACTGCATGCATTTCAAAGTAGTCGACTAGGCGTGAGTTTATCATTCTTTTCATAGTCTTACATAGGACGCTAGTTAGGGCATGGGACGATGGTTATGTGGGTCGCTGTGACATTTTCCGGGTTTGGGTATCGGGATGATTACGGATTCCCGCCATTGGTTGGGAAAGAATGAATTTGAATTCAGCGTATTGAACACATTTAGCAGGTGCTGGAGAGCGTTGTCAGGAAGGTGTTAGATCATGTTGCTGTGCACTCGGTCCGGCCCGGGTGAGGTTTCACGAGTGTGGTCAATTGCATATTGTAGTTCATGGATGGAGAAAGGTTCGTTGTAGAATTCTTCATTTGTGGAAGTGAAGTCGATATGCTCACTTTCTCTTAGGATCTTTTCCTGTTGGAAAGCCGCATAATTTATTGATAGTGATATTTGGCTGAAAGTCTGAGCTAGTTTGTCCGCGATGTCCGCGTATGAAGAATAGACAGTGTCTCCGTCCGACAGTATGTGGATAGGTCGCTCGGGGCGACCATGGATATGTCTGATTTTTTCCCACACTTGGGAAAAAGGGGTGTTTCGATTGATTGTATCAACTAGCTGGGTCCAGCTTTCTCGCTTCTGCTCCACGCCAAGTTTGCGGAACACGGCAGATTCCCTTTTCCAGGCTACTCGGTTCCTGGGGGAACGTGCGCGGCGGAAGGCCTCGCACATCCTGTCACGCCGATCCCTTGCTTCTCGTACCTCCGGGCACCCCAAGATTTTGGGAAAAAGGTTGGGGGTATAGGTACATATCGGGGAATGCATGCAGAAGCTGAACTTCGGAATTTTCGTATAGATGTATGACAAGGTCATGGTCTGAAATGTCTTCGGGAAGGCCCTCCACATCGTCCCATGCGACATGTGTCGAGTATTCCTCCAGCCGGCTTTCCGGTAGTTGAATCGAAGTTCCTGTGTGTTAGGATTGTTTGGTCGGTTAGTAAGGAGCGATATGATCACTGTCATGTGTTGAAGGCAGACTAGCCAAAAGAGTTGGGGAGCTAAAGTAGGGGAACAGATTGATAAGTCGATAGCGGTTTCACTTTCAAGAGTGATCCGTATGGGTTGTCCGACGTTAAGAAGAACCAGGTTGTGAGTGACTATGGTGTTGGCCATTATCACTCCTCTGGGGTCTGTTCTCACGCATCCCCACACTTCGTGGTAGCTGTTAAAGTCTCCAAGGAGGAGTACGGGATGATGCAGTTGGTTAAGCAGATCCGTCGTCAGCGCCTCCGTGAGGTCGTGGTTTCGTGACGAGTAGATAGATACCACTGTAATTGGTCTTGAGATACATATCTTCACTGCGACAGCTTGGAGTTCTGTTCTCAGAGGGAGGAGGTGGTGAGGTATGCTTTGGTGGATCATAAATGCCACTCCGCCGTGTGCAGTCACATTATTGTGACCTTCGCGACGGTGTATGACATATTGAGGGATAGAAAAGGTGGCTGTCTCGCGGAGTTTGATCTCCTGGAGGCCTACCACCAAAGGTTTATGAGTGGAGATTAGCGCTAGTAATTCATCTTTCTTGCTTCTAAGTCCCTGGCAATTCCACTGAAGTATCGTGTTGTTGTTCATTTCGGATTTGTTTCACCCCCAGACTTTGGTGGTCAGGAGCGGTCTCGTGGATTGTAGAAACTTTCGTGGTGTTCTTATCTATGAGGCGCAGGTGTCCTAGATTGAGAGCGTCCGCTTTCTGTAGAACATGATCTCCTGGACTCGCTGCGTTCTCGGCTGTGAGTGCTCTTGTAGGAGGAAGAGGGAGTACGATCCTTGTGTTTGCTTCTTGAGCGAGCGCGTTTCTCTTCTTTGGAGAGTTTTTTAAACATTATGATGGGCTGAGTAGTTGTCGTTGAGATATTTGAGTCGAGTGCGATGCATCCTCGCGCAAGCGATGGTCATTCTCACTTGTGAGATGTTCTGGTGTTGGGCATGTTAACTGAGGGTTGAATACCTCACTTTGGTTTTCGCCGGGTGCGGTTGCAGTTAAGACGGTCAGGCGAGCTGTGGTTTGTGGGGTGCTACTAATCTTTTTGCTTCGTGGCGAGAGGGTGTCGCGTATCCCGCGGTCGCCGTCAGAGGAATCATCGTCTCTTGGCCTTCTGCTTTTCGGGTTCTTGGACCTCTCCACGTAGTCGACCGAGGCAGCATCCATCGCAGTGCTTTCCTGGGATCTGTTGAATTCGTTGCTTGGGGCGCCCACCTCTATTACGAGGGCGGTCGCTGGGCTGGTTGTGGTATTGTTAGTACTGGAGAGGGATTTTGGGGTCATGGTAGTAGTTTGTGTCAGCTGTTCACAAATGTTGTCTGTTGGGGTTGACTTAGTAGTAGATTTAACTGCTTTGACGTAATTTAAATTAGGGCAGTTTGGGTTTTCGTCATGAAAGATTTGGATGGCTTGTTCTCGTGTGACTCTGCGGTCATTTTGTATGATTGTCATTGCTTTTCGGTCCATCTGCTTTGGGCAGTCGCGGTCGCCTGCCCCATGGAGGCATAAGCAGTGGTAGCATCTAGGTTGGCGGGCTGTGCAGTCCTTTCGGTCATGCTCGCCGGCGCACCTTTTACAGCGTTGGGGTATGTATGGTTTGCAGTGTTTAATGACGTGGCCGTATTCCAGGCATTTTTTGCACATAGCAGGCCATGTCGCCACTGGGTAAGTTTATGTTTTTCCCTGTTCGCCTGGGATTTCTATAAATTCCGGTGTGTCACGTCATGGGAAAGTGATTTGGTACGCGGTGGTGTTGATGTTTTGTGGTTCAATCCTTTCTGCTAGGGAAACGTTGGTGATTCCATAATCCTTTGCTAAACCCGCTTCAAAAGCCCTTAGGTCAGTTTTGGGAGCGTAGTTGGAAGTGTATATAATTCGTCTTGTAGCATTGAAGAACGGATGTATTCCGACAGCTACCTTGTGTTTGTCTATTTTGTTGATCCTTTGTATGCGTTACTTTGCTTGATATTTACGACGTGGGCCAGATACTTCTTTCCCTATCGGTTTATGTTTATCGGTCTGCCTCCCAGTTGTGTGGAAAGCGAGTTCATCATGGCGAATGGGTTCATTGAGGGGGCAACGTTGTTTGCACCACTATCTACAAGCGTTATGAGGAAGTGGGTAGGGGATGATGCTGATCTTCTCTCCTGGGTGGGAGGGTCAGCCGGGGGGAGCGAATCGCGGCCGCAGCCTCTCGTCGCCCGACTTGGTGCTCAGTTTGGTATTGCAGGATCTCTCTCTCAGTTTTGTCCTGAGGGCAGTCTTCGTGCCTCCGCTTACTTTGCAGTAAAAGCATTGAGGTTCTTCGGATGGGCACGACAAGGGATCGTCTCGCTTATCGCGGTCATCCTGGGAGCAGTGTGAGCATCTTTTTTTACAGTTACAATTTTGGCTCGTGTGTCCGTATTTCTGGCATTTATAGCATCGTATCGGACGTCTTCAAAGGGTGAAACCGTGGTTTTGGCGTCAAAGAAAGGCAAGTCTAAGTAGTTAGGTGGGGTGGGGCAATTGAATTTCAGCAGAAGGGCCGTGGTGGTGTTTTTTCTTGGTTTGATTTTTGGTGCGATTTTCGCTTCAACTATACATTCCTCGTATTGAACGAGTCCGGTGATGAATTCGTAGACTATATCACTCGGGAGATCCTCGATGTAAATCAGGCCTGAACTCATGGAAAAAGTTGGGTGTGGTATGATTTTGCAAGGTTTTCCGCATATTCTGTTTCTGGAGAGTATAGTGTAAATTTGAAGTTTTTTGTCTACTTTAATGGTAAAGCTATCGTCACCGCTGGCGTTGATGTTGAGAATTGGACGGCCAGTCATGGAGCCCAGTTCTTCTCGTAGTTCATATGGGCAAATATCCAGTCTGTCATTGACATCAAATGTCACTTTCAAGTGTTCGGGGAATTTAGGGCCGTTGTTGAATAGGCTGTGGTCATCAAATCGTGTGTATTGTCTCCTCTTTGTGTTTTTTGGTGTTTGGGCGTTACGAGTTTCGGCTGGGAGGAGAGCGATGTTATCGGGAAGGGCAGAGGCGGAAGCACACAAACAGGTTACGGGTTTCCTGGCCTCTATCCTCTTAATCAGCTTTTCCAGTCGGGTATTCATAGTTGCACAAAGGTTTTCGAGTTTGGTGAGACGTTCGACGACTTCACTGGAGGGCACCGGGCAGTCCTCTTTCTTCAACTTGGGAAGGCCTATTATTTTGCATATCTCGCCCCGAGTACTATGCATTCCGGTTATATTCGCATCCAGCTTTGAAACGCGTTCATTTGTGTCGTCGATTACGACCTGAGTCAGGTCTACTGTCGATGAGAAACTTCTTAGGGGCTCGTCTTTCTTTCTTACAGACTTGTTCGAGTGCGACGCTCTGGAGGGGCCGTCAGCCCTTCTCCGATAGGGCATGGTATTGCCCATTGTTTGATCCCTGGCTTCAACCCGGGGTTCTGGGTAATGAAGGTGGGGCTTTCTTTAAATTTATTTCTGTTGTATATACGAATATATACACTAACTTAAAACTAACCCCAAATCTAGATTTTTTTAACCGTTTTCATTTGTTTCACCCCTTTGTTTTTACCACTTATGTGTTGCTTTTCTTAATTCCAATTGGTTTCAATTCTAAATTCACAAACCCCGGCGTCAGTGGAGGGCTTACCTCTTTGTGCACCAAGGGGGGGATGTAGCTACAAACAGAATGGGGGGACAGTGGAGGGATCTTCTAACTCAAAACGTATTTACACAAAGGGACAAATCAATGTTGGTGGATAACGAGGACACCACGGGAAGGCGGGTGAGCCTGGGATACCCCCAGGGGGTATCCCTCTGAGGTGCCTTATTGCTCTCGCTCTAAAAAGATGATAGTCGATCTCTCCAATTAAGTTGAAAACTTTAACCTTCACGAGACAATATTCGGTCTCGGAGCGATATTCGGCTTAGAGCGGTGACCGGCTCTCATTTTGATACAGCAGAAAAAAATGTTTCTATCCAATGGAAACTTGTGAGCTTAGGAGCTTAGACGCGAAGAACAGTATGCGATGTTAATTTCAAACTTAGTTAGTTGTCCGTCATTGGTTACGATACTGCCTCTGCGCAAAGCTCTTTCAGCATAAATACTCCGAAGCCTGTCAGCCACTTCTCTCCTCCCACCTCCCCCATCTAAGCGCGCGCGTCGGTGGGTATCGAGGAATTCGGGCGATGCGCTGGCGTTGTTTCCATCCACGCATGTGGAAACCGGGGCTAAGCAACAACAACTGTAGATGAGTATCGAATAACTTCGATGTAGACTAAAGCGGTTTCAATTGATGGCGTGTATTTGTCCCATTTTGATCTCTTGAGATCTCATGAGATAACAGACTACTATTGGTGGGTGGTCGAATTACATGCCTTGGTGGACAGCCCATTGACAATTTAAAGTGAGATTAGGAGAGCAGAATGAAATGTCAGGAGAGTACTGTTGAGTGTTAGGGTTGAAAGGCCTGCGAGTGGGAGTGTATTATTTAATGTGATCAATGTGCCTGTTAACCAATGATGTCATTACCTCTCCGGTCAGTGTTTTGTGTGGTGCGTCAGGAGTCATCGCGTGTGTAGAAAGTTACCCAGAGCAAAACAATTGAGGTAGTCCAAACGAGGTGTGTACATCGGTTGACAAGAGCTGGATGGAGGAATTTATATATACGAGAAATAGATTGTACTGTTATTTATGGATCTCGATGGGTTCCCTATCATCTCACCCTTCAGTGAGCACAGCCACACTTTTCAGTAAGCACCGCCTCACTTTTCAGTGAGCACCGCCTCACTCTTCAGTGAGCACCGCCTCACTCTTCAGTGAGCACCGCCTCACTCTTCAGTGAGCACCGCCTCACTCTTCAGTGAGCACCGCACAAACCCTTCAGTGAGCGCCGCCAAAACCCTTCAGTGAGCGCCGCCAAAACCCTTCAGTGAGCGCCGCCAAAACCCTTCAGTGAGCGCCGCCAAAACCCTTCAGTGAGCGCCGCCAAAACCCTTCAGTGAGCGCCGCCTCACTCTGCAATGTGCACCGGCACACCGCGTTGCCCTTCAGTGCATACCGTCCCACCGCCTCTCCCTTCTGTGTGCGCCGCCTTACCGTCTTACTCTTCAGTGCGTATCGTCCCACCGTCTTACCCTTCAATGTGCACCGTCCCACCCGTTAGTGGCACCATCCCATAGCCTCACCCTACAAAGAGCACCGTCCCTTCTGGGTGCATCGTTCCATCCCCTCACCCTCGAGTGTACCGTCCCACAGTCTCATCCTGCTATGTGCACCGTTCCACCGCCTCACCCTTCAGTGTGCACCGTTCCACCGCCCGCCTCCAGCAGCCTGACGAAAGCAGCGGCGCGGTCCGGCGTGGTGGCCACCAGCACCCGCCAGCCTGAGAACGCACCTTGCCGACCGCCGTTCCCCTTGCTAAGAGTGAGACGCCATCTGACGGAAGACAGTGACTGTAATCGTCAGGCGCAAGAAGGACCAGTTCTTATTATAGATACACTTGCTTCACAGATGGAAGACTATGTATTATCTGGAAGAGTTCGTTAAATCCAATGTATCATATTCTTTTCAAGGTATTGCTCTACATAAGTAGCTATATATTAAGTTCATTATTAAGTTTTACAGATGCAAGTCCAAATCGCTCAGAAGGAGAGGGGTCAATGGCGCGACGAACCTCACATTCCCTTAACACATGCATTTGCACACATACCAAAACTTAGCTCTTAAACGCTTAAGGATTACTGTCAGCAGCAAAGCCGGACAACTTACACAGGTGTACCCCCGCATTGTCATTGATGATGTGCCAAAATATCGATATCGGTGGGTATTGGCCATTTTTGATGTTATCGGTATCGGTGAAAAATGGCCGATATTTCAAAATATATTGGTGTCATATAACAACACATACCTAATACCTACATAAATGCGAGAACTCATGATGGGCTTGTAATACATACAGATACAGACACTAGACCGACGAATCTCCCATAAAGGGGGGTGGCCGCCGGCAAGGCGCACCTCACACCCACATACTCTCACACTCACACAGCTTAGTCCCTTGTGCTAGAGGGTCCGGCCGGTAACCCCGCAACACACACTCAGAGTCACGAGTGCGGTCCGAGGATTCTTTGTCAGCAGCAGGGCCCGACAGATCTCACAGGTTTACCCCCCCCCCCCCCTCACCCACGACCATCCCGACAACGTGATGCCAAGAGGTGGAAAGCACATTAGAGCAGCGTCAAAAATCAACCATTCACAACTATTCTCCACTCACCCCTGTTCATTGCACGCTCTCTCGCCACCTCCACATTCAAGTCTCTCCTTCCCAACGCCTGCTTTACACCATCCATCCACCCAAACTTCGGTCTACCTCTAGGTCTGCGACCACTCGCCACCGCCTACATCCCCCTTTTTACCAGTCTCCCTTCATCCATCCTCACCATGTGCCCGACCCATCTCAGTACACGCGAATCCACTCTGTCCTCCCACTTCTATACCATCCCTGTTCTGCTTCGAACAACGTCGTTGGTGATCCGGTCTCTCAGCGTTACTCCAGCCATGCTCCTCAAACACTTCATCTCGAAAACATTCAACCTTCTTCTCTCCTCCGTTCTCACCCCCCAAGCCTCAGCTCCGTAGAGCACAGTTGGGACAACAACACCCTCATACAGCCCTCTCTTTGCTTCCATCCTCAACGTCCTACAGCTCATAATTTTCATCGGTGCACCCAACAATTTACATCCCTCCTTCACTCGCGCCATCACTTCAGTTTCCACTAGTTCAGTTATCTCCACATGGGAGCCCAGATACTAAAAACCCTGAACTTCCTCCACGAGCTCTCCATTTAGGGTGACACTAATTTTGCTCGCATCAACATTCCTCGAGCATCTCGTTACTTTACTCATACCGACGTTCACTCGAAGCTTCCTCCTCTCACACACTCTACCAAACTCAGACACTAGCCTACATAGCGTCTCCTCTGAATCCGCAACCAGGGCCGTATCATCAGCAAATAGCAACTGGCTCAACTGCCAACTCCGCCCATTTGTTTTCAACAGTTCCAAGCCACGACCCAGCACACTCGCGTTCACCTCTCTGACCACTCCATCCATATAGAGGTTGAACAGCCAGGGAGACATCACGCAGCCTCATCTCAGTCCCACTTTCACTGTGAACCAATCACTCACCTCGCTCCCCACTCTGACACATGCTCGGCTGTCAGCATAAAAACTCAGCACTGCTTTCAACAGATGTCCGCCCACTCCATACAAACGTAACACCCTCCACAGCGCTTCCCTGTCAACTCTGTCGTATGCCTTCTCCAGATCCATGAAGGCCCAGAACACATTCATTCCTTTGGCA
>SDVV010044273.1:0-10171 GCA_016164225.1 Gammarus roeselii
TATAAGCTGTCGGGTAAATTTTGTTGCCTTCTTTATTGCCTTCTCAAATTCTTGCTACACTGCCAGTATCATGGAAGTATAATATCTATTATACCTCCATTGCCAGTATGGTTCTAGCAGCGGTTTCGACATAATTGTTTTTGTTCATAAATCTGCTCATTTGTACTATAAGTGCTACATTTTCAGAAATAGTACAATAGTCGCGAAAAGCAGGTATCAAGTAACAAACTAGTCCCTTGTTAGCTGTTATATCAGCTACTGAAGTCACCGCCAACAGGACCTATTAGCAGCTCACCCGTTTGACCAATCAACCAATCAACCGAACTCTCTTATTAGTCATCTCAGCTCACAAAGACTCGTCAAAGCTCCGATTGAGATGAATCCTCTAATTTCATTTAATATAATCTCAGAGGTCAATTATTCAGAGAATGATGTAACGATAATCCAAATGTCATTTCAGGACAACGTACAGCAGACCGGACAGTTTACACAAATGTGCACTATTATTAGATTATAAAAGATCACTACTTGACTGATAAAGTTCATACAACTGCGTGTTCAATAAGAGAACATTCAGTTTGTTTTCAATTGATAATCATTTCCCTGTACTCATTAAGAACACGAACAGAAAATTCACACTTTTTCACTGCTCCAATCCGGCTCAGAACTCTTGGACTGATCCACCCAGTCCGCCTGCGTCGTCGTCTTTACTACCATAATGAGATACGCTCGCAAGTAGGTTAACTATACACCTATTTCGGTAGGAATACCATTGATTGGCCGACGTAGTTAGTGCACTCTAAGCACAGTCAATAATTTGAGGAAAAAACGTCGTCAAAAGCAGCCTAGGCGGACCGGTTCTAAACTCTTCTACAGTTCGAAAATGCCACGGGAAATTACCTACGAGTGAAGAAACATCTTCATAAACCTTCTTTATTATCAAGTAACTCCGCTAATCATTTCTGTCTCTAATAGCCGTCACTTACAATTTTTTTCATCGTTATTGCTGATGAATGATCATGAAATTATGAAACAAAGGGAAGTAACAAAAGAAACTGGAAATATGTAACCGATATTAAAAATGTGTAAAGCAGTCAGAAAGTATATAGCTAAGGAAGAATGGAAATTTTTCAAATATATTTATTACTGTTGAAGCTTAATTTTACCTTGCGTAAAACGGCATAATATTTTTAATCTGGTGTCAAGGTATATGAAATTAATTAGGTGGTTACTAATTAGGTGGTTACTAATAAGGTGGTTATTCATTTTACAGAACTTTTTGATATCTGTAACAAAAATGGATGAAGTGCAAGCTGAGGAGCCGTGCAACAAAGGTGCCCAAACGGTCTTAGCCGTTTAAACAAAGCTAAGGGGCCGTGCAACAAAGGCGCCTAAACGGTCTTTACGCCTAAACGAAGCTAAAGAGGAGTACAATAAAGGCGCTTAAACGGTCTTTAGCGTCCAAACAAAGCTAAGGAGACGTACAATAAAGGCGCCCAAACGGTCTTTAGCGTCTAAGCAAAGCTAAGGAGCCGTGCAACAAAGCAGCCCAAAGTTACGAAGCCATGCAACAAAGGCGCACTTCATACTGCAAACGGTCTTTAGCGTCTAAACAAAGCTAAGCAGCCGTGCAAAAGAGGCGCCCAAACGGTCTTTAACGTCTAAACGAAGCTAAAGAGACAAAGAGACGTACAATAAAGGCGCCCAAACGGTCTTTGGCGTCTAAACAAAGTTAAGGAGGCGTACAATAAAGGCGCTCTAACGGTTCTTGACGTCAAAACAAAGTCACGGTGACGTGCAATAAAGGTGCCCAAACGGTCTTTGGCGTCTAAACAAAGCTAAGGAGCCGTGCAATAAAGGCGCCCAAGCGGTCTTATGCGTCTAAACGAAATTAAGGAGCCGTGCAACAAAGGAGCCCAAAGTTAAGAAGTCATGCAACAAAGGCGCACTTCATACTCCAAACGGTCTTTGACGTGTAAACAAAGTTAACGCGCCATGCAACAAAAGGGCTCAAACGGTCTTTGGTGTCTAAACAAAGCTAAAGAGCCATGCAATATAGGCGCCCAAACGGTCTTTGGCACCTAAACAAAGTTAAGGAGCCATGCAACAAAAGCGCCCAAACGGTCTTTGGCGTCTAAACAAAGTGGCGGGTCCCGGCCTCTGATCCCCGGTAGGCCATAGCAAGGAAATTGGTCGGCCAAGCATCCCATGCATAATAACATGGTCAGGGTTCCGTACGGCATCGGCAGACAGGGCAGCCATTATACGTTCCAGGGACCAAGATTTACGCCGTATACCAGTTGCGATATTGCTGAAGCTGCTCTAAAAGTGCGGTAAGAAGGCGAAAGAGCGAAGGGTTATGAGAGGGAGCATTGGAGACCGCATTCCGACATCAGGTCTGCATGCCATGAATGGAACAAAAATAGCGTCCAGCGATTAATGTGTTGGTTAGGAATTTAACTCTCTAAATGACTCCGTAACCTGAGGCACCAAACATTTCAACAACAAAGGTAAAGAGATCAATTCCTGCGTATCATGGTAGGTTTCCGCGTACAACACCGTGTACGAAAGAAGACCGCTATCCACCATCCGTACATCTAGTGTTTGAGTTCTCGTGCATGGGGGCGCCTCATAGGCGCTCGAATGCTCCAAACACAACACCAACCTCAGCCAAGTTCTCCCCTCACCCTCCTATATGACGACCGAACGCCACCTAAACTCCTACTTTATACGGGAGTCGCTGTACCAAGGCAAACAGTAACCTCGATATCATTGGGGTTACTGTCTGCCATTACCAAGGCAAACAGTAACCTCGATATACTTGGGTGGAAGCCTTAGAGCGTTTACATCCAAAGCATTGAATAGAAATTTGTCTAACCTGTTCTATTGGCATGGTAATCAAATATGAGATATACGGTGGCAGGCAGATAGGAGTGGGCAATAGGCGGTCTTTAGTGCATTAGAGGTTCACCAGCTTTGCAAAATACCTGCGGCTTTCATACTACCACGGCAGTTGGTACACGGTCTGTCCAAGTTCATTTTCGTTGCGTGTAGTCTGGTAGGCTTCTCCCATGATACGCAGAGAAATGAAAAATAAAACTATAAAATTAAAAGAAAGCTATAGAAAAGAGAAGAAAAAAAACGTTTTTCTTTGCTTATGCAGACAAATTTTCAACCTCTAAACCTAAAATTGGCCCCTGAATTGATTAATCCGTTCAACTGGTTGATGAAAACAAAGCGATGAGCGAGTTGAGTGAAAATTACAAACGGGTATTTAGTATCCCAATGCTTACTCAGACAAATCATGAAATCGCCTCCGAATTATCATTAACTGACCTTAACATTGACATTTCTGAAATTACAAAAGCTATTGGTGACATAGGTAGCAATAGAGCATCCGAACCAGAAGACATCCCAGCTGTTCTATTGAAACAATGCAAACAGGTACTGTCATGACCACTACAAATGTTGTGGCAAAAGTCTTTGGACACTTCCGATATCCCACAGACCATGAAACATGCCATCGTCTTCCCCTCTTGCAAAAGGAGGTAGCTTCACAAGACCATCAAATTAGCGACCAATTTCTTTGACATCACATGTAGTCAAAATATTTGAAAGAGTAATGAAAAGACGGATAGGGAATTTTCTTGAAAAGAATAAATGGTTCAACTCCAAGCAACATGGCTTCAAAAGTAAGAGGAGCACGTTAACCCAACTGCGGGAGCACTATGACGAAATAATAAATGCATTGTGTGATGGATCAAATGTGGATGTGAATCATCTTGATTTTGAAGAGGCCTTTGACAAAGTGGATAACAGTATATTGTTATCAAAACTATATAACGCCGGTATCCAAGGGAATGTTGACAAAAGGATTTTTTTTTCTGAAAGGCAGTTCTCAATGTGTGGTAGTGAAAGGAGAAACCTCTGCACCAGTGGAAGTCCTTAGTGAGGTCCCACAAGGCACTGTGCTTGGCCCACTGCTTTTCCTAATATTGGCTAATGATCTGGGCCTAAGCTGTCCACATACATCAGTCTCCTGCTTTGCAGATGATACCAGAGTACTAGGCATTGTCAAGGATTTGAGTGATGTAGAAAAGGTTCAAACTGATCTGAAAGAAATCTTCAAGTGGGCTGGTGAAAACAATATGAAATTTAACGAATCTAAATTTGAATCACTGAGATATGGAAAAAAATCTTACCCAAAAACCAAAGCTTTGTATAATTCTACCAATAACACAGCTATAGAAGAAAAATAAAGCATACGTGATCTAGGCGTACTAATGCAAAACAATGCTTCTTTCCATGAACAAATTGCAAAGGTTGAGGCCAGTGGCAGGAGACTGTGTTCTTGGGCCATGAGAACATTTCTGGCTAGAGATAAAAGGACAATGTTGACTCTTTGGAAACAACTAATCCAACCAGTTATTGACTATTTCTCTCCTCTCTAGATCCCACATAAACAGAAATAGCTGAATAGACTTGAGGCAGTGCAAAGAAGTTTCACCTCTTATATTACGGAGGTAAAGGATTTGGACTATTATGACAGATTAAACGCCTTGAGGCTATACTCAATCCAAAGACGTTTTGAAAGATTCGTGGTCATAAACGTTTGGAAAATTCTGGAAGGCTACTGTGTCAATGTCAACAAAAAAATTGTAACTAAAGTTACCATGAGAAACCAGGCAAGGATTGGCAGAATGTGTTGCTTCAAAGTGCCAAAACTGATGGATGGCAAAGCGATGCAAACAGTTGCATTCAACAGCTTCACGTGCCAGACACCTCAGTTACTCAATCGAATGTCATTGGAAATACGTGAGATCAAACGGGTGCCATAACTGCCAGCTACATAACACGTTTTGAGGTAGAAGATCCGACTGAACAAGTACCTCAGCTGTGTTCCAGATCGACCCCGAATAAATGGATACCTTCACTGTGGGGACAACTCCCTGCTTAACCGAGACGGCAAGCCGGGATCCGACTGGCGAATGTGGCTACAATATGCAAATGCTGATGCCACAGCACAAGTGGAGAGTGCCCCACAGATGTGGGCGTGGTGGCAGCCACGCTGTGACCTGCTGTGAATAGCGAAGAAACTCTAAGTATCCAAGTTAATCTTTGATGTCCTATAGACGAAGTAGATTGTTTCTTATTATGGTTGGCTGCTCTGAAGAGATGTGGCAAATTTTAAAACGCTTCCTCTATTAAGCTAATTGGGAAAATTTACCAACGTTTTCGTCACTCTGATCAACCGACGACGAGCAGCATTTGCTTCCAGGCATGGAATTCTCGATGCTGTATCAAATTAGAAAGTGTTTCGCCCTGTTTCAATTTTTTTTTGGTGATAACAAATTTATTTCAAAATATTTAACCTAATATATGTTATGATGCGAAAGCATTTTTAATTGTGTTGCTCTTTGTATAATGTGCTTCTCAAACCGTTTCGAGGCATCGCTTACAGTTTTTCATTAAATATGATTCGCTTCACGAAGACGATCTCATAACCTAGTATCGACAACCACGACCTTCCTCTCCATCGCAACTTTCGCTCATTCCATTGCGATTCGATAACAAACACGGCAGGGGTTGTCCGAATGCGAATTTTACTAGCGGGACCAAAAACGTCTGGTTCCGCCACAAAAAGTTTAGAAACGCGTAACAACTGATACAGCTACTGACACTAGGCCGAATCCACAAGGAAAGGGGGCGGCCGACGGCAAGGCGTACCTCACACCCTCACACTTGAACAAGTTTAGTCCTTTTGGGCTAAAGGGTCCAACTGGGAGACCTCGCAACACACACTGTGGGTCATGAGTGCAGTCCAAAATCAGTGTCAGCAGCAGGGCTCGACAGAAAAAAATGGTTCACTCCTTTCGTATCATAGCTACTCCTCCCCCCGCCCATGACCATCCCGTTTCTCAACGCAACGCCAAGGGTATGGAAGCTCATCAGAGCAGCGTCAACAATCATCCATTCACAATCATACTCCACTCACGCTTCTCCATAGCACGCTTTCTTCCTACCGCCAAACTTATGTCTCCCCTTCTTAACGCCTGCTTGACGCTCTCTTCCTACCGCCAGACTTATGTCTCCCCTTCCTAACGCCTGCTTGACGGAATTCATTCACCGAAAATTCTGTCGACTTCAAGGCCTACGTCAACTCACTTTCGTCTTCATAACCCTTTTCACCATCTCCATCATCCATCCTCACCATGTGCCCGAACCCTCTCAGAACACGCAAAGCAACTTTGTCCTTAAACTTTGTGGATAATTGAAAAGTAATATTTATCGAGTCAAGCCATGTATTCTACAACATGACAATGAAAACTAATCAAAACGCACGGCCCTCTAATCAATAGTAGGCTGTATAGGGCAATACTTTATCGTGCCTCCTTGAAGCGCGTCCTGACAGTACGTTGTAAGGAGCCTATCATTGTTCACATTGAAAAGGCCTATCATTGTTCACATTGTAAGGGGTCTGCCATTGTTCACATTGAAAGGAGCCTATCATTGTTCGCATTGAACAGGCCTATTATTGTTCACATTGTAAGGGGTCTGCCATTGTTCACGTTGTAAGGGGCCCATCATTGTTCACATTGTAAGGAGCCTATTATTGTTCACATTGTAAGGGGCCTATCATTGTTCATATTGTAAGGGGCCTATCATTGTTCACATTGTAAGAGGTCTATCATTGTTTACATTTTAAGGGACCTATCATTGTTTACATTGTAAGGGGCCAGTAAATTGTTCACATTGTAAGAGGCCTATCATTGTTTACATTGTAAGGGGCCTATCATTGTTCACATTGTAAGGGGGCCCCATCATTGTTCACATTGTAAGGGGCCTATCATTGTTCACATTGTAAGGGGCCTATCATTGTTCACATTGTAAGGGGTCTATCATTGTTCACATTGTAAGGGGCCTATCATAGTTCACATTGTAAGGGGCCTATCATTGTTCACATTGTAAGGGGCCTATCATTGTTCACATTGTAAGGGGGCCCATCATTGTTCACATTGTAAGGGGCCTATCATTGTTCACATTGTAAGGGGCCTATCATTGTTTACATTGTAAGGGGCCTATCATTGTTCACATTGTAAGGGGCCTATCATTGTTCACATTGTAAGGGGCCTATCATTGTTCACATTGTAAGGGGGGCCCATCATTGTTCACATTGTAAGGGGCCTATCATTGTTCACATTGTAAGAGGCCTATCATTGTTTACATTGTAAGGGGCCTATCATTGTTCACATTGTAAGGGGGCCCATCATTTTTCACAATGTAAGGGGCCTATCATTGTTCACATTGTAAGGGGCCTATCATTGTTCACATTGTAAGGGGCCTATCATTGTTCACATTGTAAGGGGCCTATCATTGTTCACATTGTAAGGAGCCTATCATTGTTCACATTGTAAGGGGCCTATCATTGTTCACATAACACGATTGCATCTTGACTACGATTAAGATAATTGACGGGACGACGTAAGTCGTCTTCTAATTAAGATGTGAGAGGTTTACTGCCGCTTTATTCCACAGCACAACAAGGGCAATAACGACCTTTGAAGTTATAGGTACGGCGCATATCTTTCCTGCCAAATCTTAGAAGGCTTAGCAGAGGGGGCTTGCCATCTACCCCTCCCCACAGCAGCTGCTTGTTGTCCCTCAGGCATTCATGCATGGTAAAGACGGCCAATTTAGCACAGCTTCAGGGCAACGGAATAGTAATGAGTCAGTGGCGTAAATCATCCCCGAGCAGCTGTTGCCGCTGAAGCGAGTTGAGAGTGTGAAGCCAACATACCAACCAACGCAAGATTGTTGCTTATTATTGGCACTGTTGTTAGTGAGCCTCTACCATGGGTTTCATGACTGACCATGAGGCTTGTGTATCACCACGAGCCTCATCTCCCACTATCAGCCTCATGTCTCATCACCAGTCACATGTACTATGATGAGTCACATGTCCCACCATGAGCCTCATGTTCCACCTATGAGCCTCATGTTCCACCCATGAGCTTCATGTTCCACCATGAGCTTCATGTTCCCCTATAAGCGTCATGTTCCTCTACATGTCACATGTCCACTATGAGCCTCATGTTCCACCATAAGCGTCATGTCTCACCATGGGCCTTATATCCCACCATAAGCCTCATATCCCACCATGGACCACATATTCCACCACGAGTCACGTGTTCCAATTTGGGCCTCATATTCCACCATGAGCCTCATGTTACACTATGAGCCTCATGTTCCACTATGAGCCTCATGTTCCACTATGAGCCGCCAGTTCCACCATGAGCCTCATACTCCACTAAGAGCCTCATATTCCACCATGGGCCTCATGTTAGACCATAAGCTTCATGTTCCAACATGAGCCTCATGTTTCACCATAAGCTTCATGTTCCACCATGAGCCTCATATTCCACCAAGAGCCTCATATTCCACCATGGACCTCATGTTCCACCATGAGCTTCATGTTCCACCATGAGCCTCATGCTCCACTATGGGTCCCACGTGAATCAGTAATACAATACAATCGCATTGGATACAAAAGTCCTTCCTATGTATGAGAGCTTGATTTAGTTTGGGATTGTCCCTACGAAGAAACTAGTGTTTAGACTCACATTCCGCGTACCTAATGCAGCAATCGCACCAGCGTTGTTTATAAACATCAAAGAGGTGGGATTGTTCTCCAGGCAGCGCCGACCCGACTATCGGAAACACAATACTATCCTAGTGGTCATAAAAAGATCAAATTCACCTCCTCATACGCTATCACTATACGGTGAGCGCAATTCAAATGCCAGAAGCATTCGCCTCGTGTGTAAGCTCGTTCTAAGTAGATTAGCAAACTTGACGTTATAGACAGAGAACTTCATAGTCCGCTGCCAGCTCTAATTTGACGGTAGTTTGGGGCGGTGGGAAACACAACGACCTCTATCTGCAAACCACCACACATCCTCCGCAAAACAGGGAGGTGCAGTGTGAGGGGCCAGAGGGGGGAGGAGGCAACCGCTCGCCAGCTCCTCCAACTTGCCAAGATGCCGCCGTGCAACCACCACCAACATTCCTCGCGCTTATTCAGCTTCTCTATTGAGTTGATGGAGGGGGCGCGGGTTGTCGCGCATTGGTAGTCTCTTGGCAACATCTCTTCCTCCCGCTAGAGGAGCTTCCCTCACTAACGAATGCTCTTCGACTCCTAGCATATTGCGGAGAAACCGTCAAGCGTTGCCAGATGTGGAACACACTCGTGCTCCGTCGGGAAAAATGATTCTATGAGCTTCAGGGATCTAGACACTTGCAGCTAGTTTTGGCACTTGTATTACGGCGCAGTTTAAAGTGAAGTCTGAAGGTGAGCGATAAATGACATCGCCAACCGATTGAGATACTTGCGCCGTATACATGTATAAACTGTTCACTTGTGGCTAGCATACACCGGTAGATAGTCAGATACAATGTGGCCGCAAAACTGGGATCTGGGATCTTTCGATAGTCAGATACAATGTGTCCGCAATACTGGGATCTGGGATCTTTCGATAGTCAGATACAATGTGTCCGCAACACTGGGATCTGGGATCTTTCGATAGTCAGATACAATGTGTCCGCAACACTGGGATCTGGGATCTTTCGATAGTTAGATACAATGTGTCCGCAACACTGGGATCTGGGATCTTTCGATAGTCAGATACAATGTGTCCGCAACACTGGGATCTGGGATCTTTCGATAGTCAGATACAATGTGTCCGCAACACTGGGATCTGGGATCTTTCGATAGTCAGATACAATGTGTCCGCAACACTGGGATCTGGGATCTTTCGATAGTCAGATACAATGTGTCCGCAACACTGGGATCTGGGATCTTTCGATAGTCAGATACAATGTGTCCGCAACACTGGGATCTGGGATCTTTCGATAGTCAGATACAATGTGTCCGCAACACTGGGATCTGGGATCTTTCGATAGTTAGATACAATGCGGCCGCAAAACTGGGATCTGGGATCTTTCGATAGTCAGATACAATGTGTCCGCAACACTGGGATCTGGGATCTTTCAATAGTTAAATACAATGTGGCCGCAAAACTGGGATCTGGGATCTTTCGATAGTTAGATACAATGGGGCCGCAAAACTGGGATCTGGGATCTTTCGATAGTTAGATACAATGTGTCCGCAACA
>SDVV010044274.1:0-10171 GCA_016164225.1 Gammarus roeselii
TATAGCAGCCTGCAGTCCCCACAATATCCAGTGTTCCAAATGCACAATGCATATTGCGTTGACCGGGGTGACTCCCCGCGGTCGGAAACACCAGGTGACTTCCCGCACTCCCTTTTTGGGACCAAGACCTCGGAAATGTCACCATTTGACTACGGGGCTTGAAAGAGCAGGTTTTTGTTAGTAAGTATCGGCTACTTACAGAAATTCGATGCACACACAGAATTTCTGAAAAATTGCCAAAGTGAAGGTGTGTTTTTTAGGTCCCTGATAATTTTGGTTCGGAAAAATAAGAGTTCCGCAACTTAGATGCAGTGTCCAGAGTTCCCATTGGATTAGGACCAAATTTGGTGGTGATACTTGAAATATGATGTAGTTCGTTGTGTAGGAAGTATTTTGGAAAGAAATGTTAACTTTTGTAGATATATATGTACAAATATACAAATGAGGGGAGTCGCCCCAGGTGAAAAAACAATTGGGGGTGATTGCCTGCACCTATTTTGTTATTAAATATCTTAGTTTTTCTTCAATGAAAAGTACTTAAATGCAATTTTTTGCACATATAATGACATCTGGAAGTAAATAACGCATAATATTGACACCACAGCTAATTAAAAATGTGTAACTAATTTTATAACGACCCGATGTTTAAAAACATATGACAAGTCTAGGCCTAAGTGTTATCTTATGTTTAATGCCCAGGAACAATATTTTTCATCACATTTTTATATCAAGATATCAATACCTTACCTAGCATGACTTGTATTCATGTTAATGCAATAAGTTTGCTATAGAATTGACCAAATAAATTTTTACATGTTCTATTGTATTGCTAGAAAAATAGTTTTTTTGTAATATTTGCTCATTTACTGATGATACTTCAGGGTCAGAATTAGTTTAGGATGTGGAGAAATGACTTCCAGTAAAGTTAGATTGCAATTCGTGGAGAAAAACTTTGTTTTGAGCGTCAAAATGGGAAAAAAATCCATCCACAGTTGAGTATGACAGCAGCAAAAGACTAGCATCAAAAACATTTGTCACAGATGCTATATTTTACTTCACATTTCATTTTGAGCAACTGATATATACTAATATAGGCATGCTCTTTTGATTGGTACTCTCAAACTTTTAATTTGCATTTCAATTATTGATAAATTGGGGGCGCGGGGAGTCTTCCCGTTCGATGCGGGGAGTCTTTCCGTTCGGTGCGGGAAGTCGTCCCCGATTGGGGGCCATAGCTTGCGGCAAATTTTTTTGTAAATAACCTATTTTTAGTTGATGATAGAATGTTGAAACTTACAGCGCTTCATGATCATTATAGTAGCTATACACACCGTAAATACAAAGTTTCTCGGCCGCGTATTTTTTTAGTTATTTCAAAGTATGCGCAAAATGCGGGGAGTCGCACCTGTCAACGCTACTCAATAAGAGGAGAAATATGCAAAACATATAGGGACAGCACAAATTCCGTGACCAGCAATCAGTTGATCTCAACAAACAGTGGGCAAACCCACCTGCCTTTGCAGCCACCACACAAATATGATGGCAGAATTGGAGACCGGTATCTACACTAACACCCAAGTCTCTGTGTGTAGGGACAAACTTCAATATTCTGCCCTGCAGGATGTATTGGTGAGCTGGAACCAAAACATCAAAATCAATACTACCTCTATAAAAGTGCAGCACAACACACTTATCTGGATTCAGTCTAAGGTTCCAGGATAGTGCAACTGAGTCAACTGTATCCAACCCACTTTGCAGTGACTGGACACCTTGAGCGGCACTCGGTGTACTTGCGCAAGTATCTCAAGTACAACTTGTAGTCATCAGCAAAGGCTTTGAACTTCCATGAGAGACCACTAGAGACGTGATTAATATAGGTCAGGAACAGCAGCGCCCCAAGGACAGAACCCTGGGGCACACCACTCGTCACAGCAACTGGGCTGCTCATGCTGCCATTCACACAAACCCTCATCACTCTACCAGAGAGGAACGCAGAGATCCAGGCTAGCAAAAAATTACAAATGCCCAAGGATTCCAATTTGGACAGGAGCACAGCATGACTCAGCACATCAAATGCCTTTGAGAAGTCCAGCAACACTACATCCACAATATATCCCTAATCAATCCACCTCCCAACATCATCATAGGTCAACAGCAATTTGTCCTCTCCAAAAACCATACTGATGAGATGACAAAATATTATTACTCTCAAGATACTCATTCAACATTGATGCAACCATTCTTTCCATCAATTTGCAGCAAACCGATGTCAAGCTCACAGGCCTGTAATTCAGAGGATCAGTGTGGGACTTGGCCTTGGATATAGGTACAACCAGCAATCTGCTTCAGGCTTCAGGGACCATTCCTGTCCTCAATGACATTTGAAAAATCAAACAAAGAGGGAGGGAGAGCTCAACAGCACAGTTCTTTAGCAGATGTGGATGGAGGCCCTCTGGACCCACACTGGAACTGGGATCAAGAGTGAAAAGAACACGCTGGACTCCCAACCTAGGAAAGTCAACATCGGCCAAACTTCCCACAAAGAACTGGGAAGGGGCTGGGTGGGTTGGTGCTGCACCAACTAAGACTCTCAAAAAAGAAGCAGCAAAGACTTTGCATGTCCTTCCAGGATCTTGCACTATTTCACCTGCTGGCAAGCAGAGAAGACTAACAGCTGGACAACTAATTTTTTTATTTCTCACATAAGCATGGAACAGCTTACCATTATCCGTAGGTGCTGAGGCTGTACGGCCCCAGCACTCCCTGGGTGGCAGTAAGGAGGACTGACACACTACCTACCCTGCTTTGGAGCCCCAAGGATTTGCAGTAGTCCTCAAGGTGCCAGGACTACACGCCTCAACACCTGCTGAGGAGGAAGATGAAGAAGAGACAGAAAATGTAGATCCCATGCATGAGATCTACACTGGATGTAATGAATTTTATGCATAAAATAGCAAAAAAGAAGAGTTGTAGAAAAAGGTTGCATAAAAGAAGAGCACAACTAGGCTGTTAATAGCCACCTGAAAGAAGAATAGTTGGCACCAGTATGTGTTTGTTTAGTGTGCCTGTCAGCGTGTGTATGTGTGCAATGACTATTAGGAGAGTTATTCAGAAGAAGTCTGAGATAAGTTAAGGAAATTTGAACTAATATAAGATGCCAATGAGGTAAATAAAAGTAAAACAAATCAGGAAGGTGGAGAAGAGGAGAGATAGTGAAGGGAGAAGAAGATAGGAGTCTAAAGAGGAATAAAGGTGTTAACCCCCCACCCACCCCAGCCCACCTGGTGGGCAGTGACCCCGTGCAGCCGTTAACCTAACATCCCTAGGAATGAGGCGTCTAAAAATGTTGAAATAAAAAATCAAAGTTTTGCACACTTTGATGCTGTAGCTAGCTAGTTTCAAATGGATTGAGTCCAAATTTGATGGTTATAACTATGAAACCTGTAGTTGGATGCACAAGAAGGATTTTAAAAAATATACATACATATTGTTGTTATATATACGTAGCTACAAATATATAACTGCAGGTTGTCACCCATGTAACAAAAATATTGGGGTGGCTCCCTACACACATTTTGTCAAAAAAAAACATTTTCATTGAATAATACCTAATCATGATCCTTTCCACATGTCATCTGGAAGTATATGACCAGAAAAATTATACCACAGCTAAATTAATGGCTAAATCCCTAATGACCCATGTTTATACCCAAGGGGGACATGTCTAGACCAAGGGGTTAACTTCCGTTTGTAGCCTAGGTGTGAACTTCTTCTTTGTCTTCATATTAGCTAATAAAATTGTAACCAGCATGCCTTTGTATTGACGTTGACACAATTAGTTTGCTATAGAAAGGAAAATATACAGGGTTACTTCTTTCATTATATTTTCAAAAAATTGCTCCTCCATAATATACATTTATTTAACCATAATTATTTCAGAGCACTGAAAAATGACTTAGCTACAGGAAAAATAGTTTGCAATCATTGTAGAAAAAAGTTAGTAATTTTCAATGAAATTATAAAAAAAAATCTCATATCTGACATGAACAATTAAAAAAGACCAGTCAGGCATGAAAATTTTCAAACTCCTTTTTTGTTAGCTGAATTATACTAATATAAGCATGGTCATTCTATTGGTTACCTCAAACTTTAAATTTTCATTTTAATTATTGATATAGCTATGGGATGTGCTGGGAGGCACGCATTTGCTGAGGGGAGTCACCCCCACATAAATTTTGAGTACAGCTCCTGGCACAGTTTCTCATAAATAACCTTCTTTGGGTTGTTGATAGAATATTGAATACTGTGCTTTATGGTCATAATAGTCGCTATACACACTGTATATACCAAGTTTTTAGGTTACAGAGTTTTTGAGTTCTTTCATAGTATGTAAAAATTTTGTGGGTCACTCCACACAGCACTACATTTCATTTTAGCTCAGTGCACCTGCTCCTGGTCTAAGAGTCACTCCACACAACACTTTATTTCATTATAGCTCACTAAACCTGTTCTTAGTCCAAGAGTCACTCCACACAACAATACATTTCATTTTAGCTCAGTGCACATGCTCTTAGTCTAGGAGTCATGTAAGCGATGGCGAAATGCCCACCCAAGCTGTTCAAGTGACGAAGTCATGGAGCCTGCCAAACCAACACCAACTCTGCGCACACCAACCCCGGTTATGACCATCGGGACCAGTCCCACCTGGGCTATAGAATAAAGCTGGGCACCTTGAGCGTGCCGCTCTCCGGCTGGCACCTGTTACTAGCTCTTCCACCCCTGGGTATCAGTCGGGCTGTCCCGCACAGCCCGACAGGCTTCACTACCTAAAAATGACCACCCAGATCCTGGGTGTCCTCTGGGTTCGATTCTGAGTTTGGCAAATGCAGAGCAGTGCTGGAATACAGGTCTCCCACTTCCATGCCACATCACACGCATGGTCAGCACCCACCCCAGGACCTTGGATAGTGGAGGATTCACCTTGGTGCTCTCTCTTGGAAGTGGGATGCCCACAACACTAAATTTCCTTTTAGCTCAGTGCACCTGCTCCCAGTCTAGGTGTATGTTTTGTTTTGACACACACACTACTACGCAGTTTGATTACAATGCAAGTTCAATTTTTAGGTCAGTACATCTCCTTCTAGACAATATGACTACTGTGAAAGATTATTTTTCTTGTTGAACAATCAATAAGTATTGAGCAACAAAATATCAAAATATATAAATTTCTTCTATTACATTCTTCAAATCAATCTTTTGCAACCAAACTGAGTAATTAGAAAATGTATTTAGCTGCAGCGTTAGGCATGATACTATGGTCATTTTTGTCAGTTCTAGTGTAATACCTGGGTCTGCTGAGAGCAGGAGCTGGAGGCCATCAAGCTGAGCAATGCAGGAGGCGCTCTCAGCACTCTGTTGTTGCGCTCACTGCAGTGCAGCAAACAGTTGCGGGGAAGGGAGCGGAGGACATTCATCATAGCCAACTGATACCAAGTGCCTTTCACTTGCAACTCTGAAGGAAGGGTGCTTACAAGTAGCTATTGATGTCAAATGGAGAGTGGGTTACTCATTATGCCATAGCAGAGCTGGTCTTAGCAGCAATTATTCAGGTTAATGAATGATATGATGGAAATATAAATGTTCTTTCTCAATTCTATTATTCTATATATAACTGAAAAAAATGCAATGTATATATATAGAAGATGGACCTTAGTAAATACTGGAAGATCATCCGTGAGTTGGTTTCTTACTTTTGCCGCTACCCCAGGGGCTCAGCATACGCAGTCGTCACGTGCACCAAGCCAAGAGAGGCCAGCACAGCCAAGCGCGCCAGCTGCTACAAAGACTCTGCAGAACAACAACAGGAATATGCCGGAAGGAATGGGCATCATTGGCTTCCAGTGAACAAACCCAAAGCAACTCACACACAAACTCACAGCACAACTACAACCCCACAGAAAACCATGCAAGCAAATAGCTACATATACACATATATAAAAAAACAGAAACAAGCAATAGGACAAATCACTTCACAGACTTGCCAACACAACTGGGAATGCAAGACCCTAGCACTCAAACAATCTATTGCCCATAAACTCAGCCAACCCTGCCTTGAAAGCAGAAATGGTAGCAGACTCAACAACAGCAGCAGGCAGCTCATTCTATATCCTAATGCATCAAACATTAAAAATCCTTCACATCCACAGAGCAGCAGGGCATCAATAGTTTAAGCTGATGTCCCTGCATCCTACCATCCAGCAACCTTTGGAACAGAATGGACAAATCAAAACCCTCCATGTCACAACACAGAATTCTCCAATACTTCATGAGGTCACTTCTCAGTAAGTTGCCCTTGATTGAGAACAAATTGAGAGCCATCAGCCCATCATGGTAGGACACCTCAGACAGACCATGCACCTGTTTGGTCCACCCTCTCTGAACAGACTCAAGCAACTTCACATCCTGTACATAACCAAGATTCCACACACAGGAGCAGTAATCAAGAATGGGCTAGACATGCGCCACAAGGAGTGTAACCATAAAATTTGGGCTTCTATTAACTGTCGACCTAAGCAAATCACTACAAAGACCAGCAGCTTGTCTCACAACTTCTCTGACATGGCAATGAAACTTAAGATCAACATCCACATGAACTCCCAAATTGCGATGAACTTGGACAAACTCCAACCAGAAAAACTGTTTCTGAAAGGTAAAACCACACACTTGCTAGGAATCGTCTGAAATACTTTGTCAAGGTCTCCCTGAAAAGCAGACATCCGACGCGGAGGCAAAAACCGCGGCAGAGAGGGCACCGACCGCTCAAAATCGCCGCAAGAAAGTCGTTCCAAGCCCCGCAATAACTTTTAATATGATACGTGTTGGTATCACTATAAATTTGGCTCTAAAGATACAAAGTGCAACCTACCGTGCACTTGCACTTTGGGAAACGCCAAACCCAAGTCCTAAATGTGGCCGACGGCAGAGACTCGGGAAAATTCAAAGAAAAAATTATGGAGATGAGGGTCCATTGTTCAAAGACGCGCATTCAATTTTAAGACGACACAACAGCTTCACTCAGTTGCCTCCCAGCGACAGCGGGCAACAGAACCCAGGGCGCAGAAGCGATGCTAACAGCTGCAAACGGCAGCAACATCGCCACTTAAAACTCTAATCATTGAGTTAAGGCTACATATAGATTTTAAATGGGATTTTGTCATAGCTGATGTAACCATGCCAATTCTAGGCATAGATTTCCTAAGCCACAATGGCCTCACCATCAATTCAAAAAACACATAACTCCTCGATCCGACGACAAGCCTTACTACCAATGCCACGCGAGCTCGGCTCGATGCTGCTATGCAAATAGTTAGCGCCGGCGACTATTTGCATAGCGGCTACTAAAAAAATACTGTTATAATCGACCCGGAAACGCTAAAACATTGCCTGCCTTACAGCACGGTCCACTACACACCAACAAAAGGGCCACCGCTATTCAACAGGCCCAGATGACTAGCCCCAGAAAAACTTTGGGGGATTACTCCGGCTGGGGATTGTCGGCCCTTCAGCAAGCCCATGGGCTGCTCCGCTCTACCTAGCTCTGAAAGAAGAGGGATGGAGGGCCACAAACGATTTCAGGCTTTTGAATTGTATAATAAAAGACTATAAATACGGAATTCATGACGTTCATGATTTTGCAGTACATGTAGGTGCATCAAAATATTTCACTAAATTAGATCTACAATCGGCATACTATGCCATACCCCTCAACGAAGCAGACATACCAAAAATCGCCGTCACAATACCTTTTGGGTTATTTCAGTACACCCGATTACCCTTTGGGCTTAAAGGTGCACCCCAAAATTTCCAAAAGTTTATGCACAAGGTGGCCAGAGGCATCGACAATGCATACGCGTACGTAAATGATGTATTAATAACAAGCGAAACCGAAGACGACCATTACTGCCACATTGAAGCTGTGTTCAAACGCCTCCAAATGTACGGCCTAGTCATGAACCTGGCAAAGTGCAAATTCGTCCAGGAAAATCTCAAATTCCTGGGCCATAAAATCGGCAGAGAATGCATCTAACCGCTTCCGAGCAAGGTTGCAGCCATCAAAGACTACCCGAACCGGCGGACATGCACGGTTTGCGTAAGTTCTTGGACATGGTGAATTACTACCTCCGGTTCCTGCCCTACGCAGCCGAAACTTTTGCACCCATCAATGACCTTCTAAAGCCCAAGCAAGAAGGCACGTCAATTGCAGTAGCTTGGACACCTGAGGCAGAGAAAGCGTTCATGCTCATAAAAATTCAACTTGCTAACTAAACTGCTTCAAAATTCCTAACAGCATCAGCGCATTTATCAGTTGTAGTAGATGTATCAGCTACTGCGGCAGGAGCGGTTCTGCAACAAGCGGTAGATGGCAGAGTAGAACCTCTAGCATTAATTAGCAAGCGTTTCACAAAGACCGAGATCAAATACTTGACGTTCTCTCGAGAGCTGCTAGCAGCGTACCTTTCAATAAAGCATTTCAAACACGCGCTTCAAGTGACACAGTTTTGTCTCTTTACCGTCCATCAGCCCATAACATAGGCAATACAAGCTTAAAATTTGGACAAACAATCGCCCCGCGAGGCGAGGCATCTGTCTTACATTCTTAAGTTCACTTCGGACGTGCGGTGTACCTGCGGTAGAGACAACGTAGTAGGCGTTACGTTCAGTAGAGCCGATGCGATAAATGTGGTCGTAGACCCAGCGATAACACTCGAAGAACTGGCCAACGCGTGCCTCCACGATGAAGGATTAAAATCGATGATCGACGAGCAATTTGAGGCATTCCAAAAAAGCGACGCATTCCCATATAAACTAGATTGCAGAAATGACATCGCTTACGAATGCACGTAGCCACAGCCAAGACAGTTCATTCCGGAGTCAATGCGCGAATGGTACATAAGGTCTCAGCACGACCTCGCCCATCCCGGCATCTGACGAACTGTCCAAATGATCAAGGCCAAGGCGTTCTGGCCAAACATAAGCAAAATCATTCGCAAACAAGCTCAAATGTGTCAAAGTTGTCAGTCGGCTATAATAACTCTCAGACCGTTCAAAGCGGTCCACATGGACATCGTCGGCCCGCTCCCGTACAGCAATGGCTACCGTTATTTACTTATTATAATGGATTGATACAGCAGATGGCCCGAAGCAATTCCGATAGTAGACACAACTGCAGAAATCGTAGCCAAAGCGTTTCTAATGAACTGGGTAGCCCGCTAAGGGGTACCCGAAACATTGACGACCGACAGAGGGGAAAATTTCGAAGGGGAATTGACAACGACCTTATGTAATTTACTCGGTATCTGAAAATCCGAACCACGTCGTACCACCCCCAGGCAAACGGAATCATCGAAAGATTCCTTAGAACCCTCAAGTCAAGTCTGAAGTGCTAACAAAATCTGCAAGATTGGCACACAAAACTCCGCTAGTTCTGTTAGGCCTGCGCACACCGCCGAAGACAGAGCTCGACTGCTCTGTCACATAAGTGATGTATGACAGCACACTACGTGTTCCAAAGGACCTCGTGGAACTTACGGACAACAATGATATAGCTCCAAACAAATTCGCTATTAAAATACGCCACGCAATGGCACGCTAAAAGTTCCATGCTCCAAAATGGACCCCAATCAAGGGCGAAATTGACCCAGCACTCCAAACATGCACGCATGCATACATCAGGGTAAACGCAGTATAGGCTGTATAGCAATCATTGACCAGACCTTACGAAGGTCCATTCCGCAACACCAAGCGAGGCGAAAAAGTATTCAAGTTAATCCGCAAAAACAAATTGGAAACTGTCTCCGTAGACAGACTAAAGGCAGCGATAATGTTACCCGAGACCGCAGGAGACAGCTCGAGCGTAAACACAACACCAAAGCAATTTTCTGAGTGCACACCTATGACGCTTCACAGATTGCGTTTCAGTGAACCGTTGTAAGGGTTTGCAAGCCAAATCCTGCATTGCTCTCCCCCACGTTAAAATTATGTATGTATAGATATACAGCCTTTAGTATTAAATTATAAACTGTACAATGTAACATTAAGGTATCATACATATTTAAGTCATTGTATTAACCTCCACTGAAATGTGCCACAGATGCAGTATTCCCTCTGATGG
>SDVV010044275.1:0-10171 GCA_016164225.1 Gammarus roeselii
TGATACCACTAGCCATGAGATAATAAGAATCTATTTTACAGAGTGACGAAATATATAGTGTTCTATTCAATAGGAACAGCGTATTTTTTTTTTTCTTATGATTGGATATTATGAAGACTTAATGCCACGCGAATTTACTTTAATTGACGGGCCATATGGTATTAAAAAAAATAGTAACCAAATTCTTCTAGTGTCAAACATGAGGTCCGGGCACATGACCTAATAAAAAATGAAAAACTGCTAAATTTATCAAATACATGTAAATGAAACAAGGTCTAAATATATATAAAAAAAACTTTCGACAGGGTCTAAAATCAAGGAAAAAAATACTTCCAACAAACTATTTGCGGAAATCATGCTACATTTATTGTACACGGCTATACACAGTCCAACATGACAAATACTGTACATTTTACAGGACACTTTCTTTCTGTGTAAGTTTTGATGGATGTATTGGTTGTTGAATGTGTAATGTATGTAGATAACTGTGAGTCAGTTAATTTAATCTTGTTTTTAATAGGATAGACATGAGTAGTGGAATGCAAAGAAAATATTGAGTGTTCGGTTATGTTGTTCGTATCGTGTGCTGATTGTTTTTGGTTTTAAGTCGCTAATGGGATGTTAAATGCATGTGAATAATTTCTATCGTCAAAACTATCTTCGCGCGGTGTTCTCTAACAAGTCCGTGCCAATCAGTAGCTTATAAGGAGCTGAATGACATTTGTCAATCACGACCATCTGATGGTTGAACGTAATTTGGATTGGCCTTTTCGTTTGAAGTTTGGATTTGACGAACCTTCCGCCCTTGAGTTTGATGACTTTATATTTCACTGCAATTTGAGTATTTCGCATACCCAACACAGTATGACTTGGGCGTTAAAGTCAGTCAGACGGGCCCCTCTCTAGGGGTCAAAGACCTAGACACATCTTCAAGCTCTCCAGCTTTAATGATTGTCCTTCCGGCTCCCGTATATAACCAACCACGCACTCGTCAAAACATTTACCACCATGGCGACCATCGAAATCCGAATTTCCTTTCCGAATTCGAAGTGCTATCCAAAGCTCGTTTATTTGTCACTGACAACCAGTGACTTTCCACTCTCACTCTCCACACCGTCACCACCTTATATACACAACTAATTTATTTACCACTAACAGACGGTGAGTTCTACTCTCCACACCGTCACCACCTTATATACACAGCTAATTTATTTTCCACCAACAGACGGTGAGTTCTACTCTCCACACCGTCACCACCTTTCTTTAGTAACACACCACACTGAAAAACCAACACGCACTAGTCACAGTCTCACTCTCATCCCTGGGGCTGTCGAGCCCTGCTACTGACAAAGGGTTCTCAAGATCATTCAGAGGCTTAACCGTTGACGTACCAAATAACGAGGTGATCAGCCCCGCTACAGTATTCATGGAAGCATACGATGAATGCTGCTCTCCCAATTTGGAGAGGCAATTAGAGTCCATCGAACTAACAGAGACATCAGGGAGACAGGAGGCTAGCTGGGCCTTCCTTGTGCCGAGCCTACTTGACAAAGGAGTCTGCTTCGGATTTTATGAAAAAATAACCCCTTCCTCGTGCCGAGCCTCCTTGACAAGGAGTCTGCTTCGGACTTTATAAAAAAATACCTCGGAAAATTTCCTCTCATTTTGGTTGTATCGGGTCATCTCGTCGCAAAATGCCCCGACCTGCCGCAGCTGAAAAAATTCTACATACTAATTTGAAGCAATTCGGCAGTCGTCCTTTCCAAATATCTCCCCTGATTCACTTCATAGCCTTCTTCTGGCTCTCCCTCATACGAGACTATCTTCACACACGGGTTCTCCGTGTCTTGACTAATTGTAACTCCACCACTAACCATAATTAATAGGAGGGCCTCACGCCCAAACCTCTCCGAGTATATCCTTTACAACCACCACATTAATTTATTTGAGGAGGCCTCACGCCCAAACCTCTTACAGTATATCCACTATACGAGTCGTAACTCAACCACGAGTCACTCCACTACCACGAGTCATAACTCAAAACCACGAGTCATACTCAACTACCACGAGTCACTCCACTACCACGAGTCATAACTCAAACCCACGAGTCATACTCAAATACCACGAGTCATAACTCTATTACTTCGCTTCGTGAGGGTACACCACGGCGATCAGGATTATAGACTATTCTATCTGATCCCTGGCTCCCACCCTGTAATTAAATGTACCCTGGAAGATCGCATTGATCCCCATGACCTCATTCTGTCTCTCAGTCACTTAATCTTTAGAGTAATTCACTGCTTGTCTCAACACGTCATTCTCTCTGAATGAACAGACGAACACCTGTCTCGTGTCAAGTGCATTTGTCCTTGCTGTCATTACACCACCATGCTTGTTCGTCAAGGTCAAACGTCTAGCCACAGTGGCGCCAATCAACCGAGACGCCACACAGAGTACGTACCAAGCAACAACAAGAACTGTCTTTTCTGGCCACCGACCTACGGTCACCTCACCGTCTGGACGTATAAAATATAATATAACACAGGTTTTAATAGCCTCTAACAAACTGGTATGATTTTGCGCGGCGACATCATTCACCGGAATAATAAAGAACCTAATTAAATTATTCTGAGGTGTGAGAACAGGAGTGTTTGCCAACGCGTCCACTTGTCTCAAATCAATACTCGAGTGTTTCTTACACTCTTTCAGGCTATCACGTACCAAAATAGTGCCTATTTAATTGAGACTCAGACGATTTACTCAAAACCGTCGAGAATTTTCCATAGACTACCAATCAAAAAATGTTTGCCACATATTGAATTATTTTAAATACCACCACTCTCCACTTGACTATCTTAATTATTATCTAATGATTTTCCTATCGCGGATTTCAATAATTCTACTCCAACTCTACTACATTTACCAAGGTTTTGAAATATTCCACTGACTATCTCATTATTCACTGAACCACATTGTAACCGAAAAACGCGCTACACAGAAACAAATGCCTATGAACCACAATAAAACCCAGCGAATCTGTTGAGCCCTACTGCGGCGTTTGTTCCACTTAACTTTCTCACGTTAATACTTGTCTACCGCCAGTGCAACTCTACTTGGTTATCTGGTTTATTTGACACACATCTCTCTCGTTAAGAAAAAGATCTACGATCTCATCTGAGTTTTTACAAAAAAAAAATCACACGTCCTGCAGTCACTCGTTGTTGCCAAGCCCTCCTTTTTTTAGCCCAGTTCCTCCACCAACTTCACCTCCACTTGCATCTCCACCAACTTCACCTCCACTTGCACGGAACGAGAGAGAGAGAGTGTTCTAACTGACCACTGATAAAACTGACTGTACCACTGATGAAACCTGACTGTACCTCTGATAAAACCTGACTGTACCTCTGATAAAACCTGACTGTACCTCTGATAAAACCTGACTGTACCTCTGATAAAACCTGACTGTACCTCTGATAAAACCTGACTGTACCTCTGATAAAACCTGACTGTACCTCTGATAAAACCTGACTGTACCACACCACTGATAAAATAGTTAAACCCACACATAGACGCAGCGTTGTATGGAAAATAAATGGAAACAGTGAAACAGAGAGTCACACTCTGATTCACTGGTGAACTGTGAGGAATATCAATCCTTACCTCTGGGCACCAGTGTGTAGCCGCCCTGTAAATAATAATATTTAAGGCAATCACTGCCAACCACTATATCATTAATGACCGACGGCCTGTGAGTTCGCCCGACCTAGTATGAGGTCTAAGGTGTTTACCTAAATGACACTCACCCGTTACTCTCTCTCGAGTGGGTCAGGAAATGATAACTTGTGTGAATCTCCATACAACCCTGCAATTCTATGTGGGGAAATTGAAACCACTCGTCTATTACATAGCTTTACTTTATTGACTATAAAGAAGCCCGGAGACTGACCGGACTGACCCTCCACTCGAACATATGACAGCCTTATTATAATATGTACCCCGGCGCACGGGGACCACCGCTAGACCATATACCAACTCTCTAAAATAAAATGCACAGAACATATGACAGCCTTATTTAGAATGGGCACTCCGTCATAGGAGTATTACCCGATGTACTATAAAATGCACAGAACTGGCGCACGCACCGAACCACACCAGAAATTGGTAACACACACAGTAAAACACAGGCACGTAGGCTCAATATAAAACCCGCTGCTTAGATGTAGAATGCACACCAATAATCAAATAGCACACTCAAAAACACAGGCACGTATGCCTAATATTGATACCGCCGCTAGTAGTAGAAGGATATGTCTATCCTAATAATAAGGCGTGAGATACGCACCCCAATAGTGAATATGCACACGCGTGCGTAATGAAAAAGGACCCCAACCACAAAGAGGGTAACACAGATTAATTACATATTGTCTATACCTTCCTTGTGACACATGGGAAATGGTCCAATCCTAAAGTTTCCTCTTTTACAAGAAAAACGCCTCGTAGACGTAGAAAAAAAAGAACAAGTACTCTCACCGGGAGTTCGGACCCTTGGCTCTGGGTCCTCGTAGACGATGAAGGAAACTCCTTTGCGCCCGGCTAGGCACGTTGAAGGAAAATTTTCCGGAGCTCGTCGACTAACTAGTTCGGACACAATAACTGTCTGTTGATTCAATGGTCCATATTCCTTGCTAATGGACTCTGACGATTTTGTACTTGGAGAAATTGTCTGTAGATTCAAGATGTCTAACTCCAATTTGCTAGCGAACTATGATGACACAAACACTGGGATTGTCAATCGTGGTCTAACTACAATTTGCTAGCTACTATGGCTTTGGTGAGGAACTTGGCAAAGGAAGGCTCGGCTTAGTAACCACTGATCGACTGCGGACGCTTTCACTATGTTGTTCACATTTCTCTAGCCGAGATGTAAAAAAAGCCTGGCTACTTGGTGACTCTGTCTTATATAGTCCACAATCGTGACGTCATCGCCCACCACTCGCCAGGAAACAGGCCAATGACCACTCCCCTAGCCAACGTCGCAGTCGCACAAGGCTATTAAACCCTATAAGTGACAAATAGGCTTAGGGCCAACATTCTACCTTTCAGATGGCGACCAGGCTTCACGAGCTCTCATCGTACCCTTAACATCTCTGCAGCTCAAACCCGATGACCAGTTGCTAAGGGATCGCTGGCCTAATTCGCACGTAACAACACAGCTTATTGCCAGCCTTACGACCGTGCCTAGTTATCACACCTGACTCAATCGAGAGCATTTCTATTCATGAAATATAGAGACCTAAGGCCCCCAGACTACGGTGCGACGCTTGTGGTCTTTCCGTTCTGTTTTTCCTCCCGAAGCCCTGAGTCTGCAGTCTCTCGACACCGGCGCCAGCCTGCCCGACGGTATGTCCCTGTTTGTTCAAAAAATGGTCACCAGCTCAGTGATTTCTTCAGAGCGGACAACGGCTAGCTGGTACCCAGTGTCTGTATCTTGCACGGTGTATTTTTCAATCAGTATCTTGCATTCAGGATCCCGCAATCAGGACCCCGCAATCTGTATCCGGCGATCAGGATCCAGCTACAGCAGTTAGACTCCGTCATGCTGTTTAATTTCCTAACATCCCCTTCTGGGATCATTCTACTCAAATCCGATCTTGGTAGAAAAGTAGACAGCTTAGAGAAGTTGCAGGCTTGCATCACCTCATAAGTTTTGTCTATTATGGTATTGGCTATCCTTGGGTTGCCATCGATTGTGGCCGCAATATCCGGTTTGCAGACAGCCAGTGTATATTTTGCAATTTCTTGCAGCTTTTTTAACGTCGTTTTCAGCTCACCCGCTTTGCAGACGTCGATCATGTTTTTTTTTATGGTAGTTTTTCTGTCTTGAGTGACTCGACTTGCGACAAACCACAGTACAGTGCTCACCATCACATCAGCATCTCTCTCAGTCTTGAGAGTGATCGGAGCAAATTCACTCGGGGAGCTTTCATTTTTGCGGGAGTTGGTGTTACCCGTTTCTCCATCACTACCGGCCGAACCGTTCCTCCTTAGATTCCATGTCTGCCTCGGGTCCATCACCGTTTGTCAGGTCAGGCATAGCTTACACACAATGCAAGAGCAAACAAAATTAGATACTAACCCAACGAGCTCCAGTTGAAGAGTGGACAACTGGATAAAATGCTGGCTCACGGACAGACGGCAGCGAGTTGTACATAACGGAGCTACCTCCCCTTGGGGGATTGTTACAAGCGGTGTACCCCAAGGATCCGTGTTAGGTTCAGTTCTTTTTATAATATTCATTAACGATCTCGATGGGAACGTACTCCCAAACATTAGCAAATTTGCAGAAGATACTAAGATAGCAGGCGAAGTGCATACTGGATTAGAGTGTCAACAGATCCAACTAGACTTGAACAAAATTGTTGATTGGTCAAAAAAGTGGCATATGAAATTTAATGTTGACAAATGTAAAGTCATGCACATAGGTCCTCATAACCTCAAGCACAAATATTCAAAGTCCGGAAATAAACTCATTCCTGTCACCAACGAGAGAGATTAAGGTGTCATCATTAGTAAAGACCTAAAAAGTAGCAAACAATGTGACTATGCTGCCAAGAAAGGCAACAAAATGTTAGGTATGATGTCTCGCACAATCTCGTACAAAAACCCAGACAGTGTGCCCAAGCTATACAATGCATTTGTTAGACCGCATCTCGAGTATTCCGATCAATTCTGGTCTCCATATCATAAAAAAAGACGTTAATAAATTATAAAAAGTTCAACGCCGAGCTACCTAACTCGTCCCTTCGGTGCGGAATGAATCGTACGAAGACAGGCTACGTGTACTCAATCATTATTCGTCAGAGAAGCGTCGAGTCAGAGGCGACTTGATCGAAGTGTGGAAGATCATGAAGGGTAAGGAAAACGTCGACCGAGCGAATCTTTTCACTACAGATTCAAACGGAGTGACTAGGAACAATGATACAAAATCGTTGGGAAAGTTGCACCCTCGACATCGCGCGCAATTTCTTCACGTATAGAGTTGTCGAAGAATAGAACAAACTTCCAGCGGAGGTTGTAAACAGCAATATAATCAAAACGTTTAAATCACTGATAAATAGCTAAATCATTCCCTTTCTTGATGTTTTAAAAACAGAAATGACACACGAAGCTCTCTTAGACGTTCTTCTTCAGAACAAATCCTCTTACAATCAAAAGGCAACCTAGTTTGAGCCAATAGGCCTGTTCTTGTCTTCCTACAGTTGTAAACTCTTGTAAACTGCATTACACCAGATCATAATTGTCTAGCAAAGTCAAACACAGCGAAATGCAGGACTGAATAAACAAGGGCTTTTGGAAAGACAGTTCCGTCTGATTCAGCGGAGAAAATTTTAAACTATATTTGGGCCAAGGTGACAACAAAAACAGCTAAAACAGCAATGCAATTGCATCATGGCTACGACACAATTTAAATTTATTATTTTGAATGAGATTGCAAGGAACAAAATATTCGTTAGAGCTCCCAATAGTTGCTCGCAGGGGGCGGGAGGAACTTCTTATTGGGTACGAGTCCGCACTGCAGTCGGCTACCCTCTGCGTACTCAGTCGTACAATACATTTTTGCAAAAAACCTCACCGTACCTGCTTCGGCGGTACATATACTAAAATTGGAACGATACAGAGAAACATTAGCATGGCCCCTGCGCAAGGATGACACGCAAAATCGTGGAGCGTTCCACATTTCTATCCGAAAACTCATTGTAAAACTAAGTTTATCAATATTTTATGTTTTAGGGCTCTAATCTAATTAATAAATTCTCTAAGCTTAGGGAAACTCATCAAACTCCCCAACAACACAGCCAGGGTTCAAACACATCCCTTCCGTATTCCAACCTAGGACCGCGTTCGGATTCATTTTGGACCTCTGACAGAAAATGAATCTGAACGAATTTGAGGGCAAGCTAACCTAATCTACATTAATTACGATATAACTGCACAACAGTTCCGAAACGTTGTAAATATTTTTTCACCGAGAAAAAATCATGGATACATTCAGTACTGATGAACAGCCTGTTCCCTGAGGTAAATAGCATTGGTTCATGTTGAATTGCTGATTTTGATCAATGAGCGAGCAGCATTACTTCATCAAATGAAACAATTCTGCTGAATAACTATGTTCTTTGCGATACATAGCATTGACTTATGTTGTACAGCTGTTTTTGGTCGATGAGAGAGCCGGCATACCTATGAATGTCGTGATATATTGGATACATTCCTAAATACAGTGAAGCTTGAGTGACCAATTCCGATCAACCAATGAAATATATTCGAAGTTATATTTTTATGAATCATTCATGTTATACATGATACTTTATTACGATTAAGTAATTACAGTTTCCAATTAAATCTACGTAGCAATGGACCCGCAACAGGCGACTCGTCTTTCATATACGCTTATATTGTAGAGGTCACAAGTTGGCCCTACATTAATCCGAATATAAAGAAACACAACACACAGGACATGTTCATCTCAATCATCATTTCCAATTGGAGAATAACCGTCTTTGATCGCAGTTTTCTCATTCCTCTGTTACACTACTCGTTCCCTCAAGGTGATAGTTCATAATGGTATTGCAGCACCTATGAATTAATGTATTAGGACAAATAAATATGGTAATCATGCGCACAAATGCTATTGAACATATGTCATTTAAGTCAACTTGCGATTCATTTGAGTCGGGAAACCCACCGGAAACATTTGTTCATCAGAATATTGGGAGAAGAAGACGTCTTAAGTCGTTAAATTTCGTTCAGGGAGCTGACGTGTTATTAACCGTATAACTTGATGTATATTTTAACATCATTTTGCTAAGTTCCTTACACATGAGCATGCTCTATTGGTAATTCAAAAAAGGGATTTTACACCAATCAGGAGTGTCATTTGGGATTATATGTGAATTAAACATTACAATTTGGGAGTAGGTAGGTAGGAACACGAGGTCACATGTTGAGAACATTAATATATGACCTCACAACCTCACATTAAAAAAATTAAGTGTTGTACTAGAATCTAGTGTATAGTCCACAATTCTCGCAATTTGGGATGAAACTTCAAACCGTGCTTTTATAGAGAGATATATTAAGCCTACACTCTGTTATAAACGCATTTTAATTAAAAAATATCCATTACGAACTACAACACCCCAGATCATAATGGACTAGGAAATTCAGATGAGCCTGAATACAGTATTGATTTAAGGAGGGCTTTAACAAACTGATCCGACGAATTCAGCGAAAAATACTCCAAACATACTTTGAAACACTTGAAACGCTTTGAAACATCTTGAACCACTTTATTACAACATCTGTTCACAATTTATATATTCCTAGTGGACATCAACCAAGAAAATATAACCTTATTACATGTTAAGCAATATTAATTAACAAAGTTTGAACACATAAATAGACTATGGGCCCGGCGAACAATATGCTTTGACGGCAACATACCTAGACCAAAACCCATTCTAACAGTGACCTAACCTAAAGTGGCATATCGAAAAAAGTTATTAGAAACCACAATAGCTTTGAAGAAAACTAATATATAGACAACATGATACATAATGAATATGATTGGGAAAAGTTTCAGCTAACAGTAATAATATTGTGGGACATAATGTTGTTTGAGTTCGAATTTATAAGTAAATAATGAAGTTGAACGTTTGATTGGGAATAGAATTCCAAAATTTATTCACTTTATAGGTAATGGAGAATTGAGATTTAGCTCTATTGAACTTTGTAATATTGTAGGACTCGATTTCTTGTTTAGTGGGAATGTACATCAGGCTGGGGCTGTAAATGTTCGATGAAAGGCCTGTCGTGGTTCAGATGAACAGTTTTATACATGTAAACTAGTATTTGAAAACAATAAAGATCATCAATTTTATGAATATTCATCGATTTGAAATGAATACTTGTGTGTCCCGTATAAGAGAGGTTAATTATAGCTCTCCGTGTTTTCTTTGACATGACTACCATTTTATGTTAAATTTTTATGACTTGCAAACCAAACTTCCACGTATTAGAAATAGGGTTAACTAATGAAAAAAATGGAGAACTTCTGGTGGAAGAAAATATCTTTATTTATACAGGATATCAATTGATTAGCTTAATGTAG
>SDVV010044276.1:0-10171 GCA_016164225.1 Gammarus roeselii
GGTTATTCCGAAAATTGTAACTAAAAATATTCTGGTTGCAAACTGTCAACAAAAAGTTTGGAAACCAGTAAGCGCATTGCTGTGTCAAAATCGCAGAACCCTATAATTAAATTAGCGTGCTTAATGAAAGTTTTACACTGAAGAAGCATTGTCAGTTGACCCAAACTCATAAATAATACGTGTACGTATTTCACCCGACGTCATGCTCCATTTTTATTTGACGTCATACTCAATACTTCATTTTCATTTGACGTCATACTCCTTACTCCATTTTCTTTTGACGTCATACTCCATACTTCATTTTTATTTGACGTCATACTCCATACTCCATTTTCATTTGACGGCATACCCCATACTCCATTTTTATTTAACGTCATACGTCATACTCCATTTTCATTTGACGTCACACTCCATACTCCATTTTCATTCGACATCATACTCTATACTCCATTTTAATATGACGTCATACTCCATACACCATTTCCATTTGACGTCATACTCCATACTCCATTTTAATTTGACGTCATACTCCATACTCCATTTTCCTTTGACATCATACTCCATACTCCATTTTTATTTGATGTCATACTCCATACTCCATTTTTATTTGACATCATACTCCATACTCCATTTTCATTTGACGTCATACTCCATACTCCATTTTCATTTGACATCATACTCAATATTAGTAGAGTATATCTCACGGAAACGCAAGTGAAGGAATAAGATAGGGATGAATAGAGTTACTTCTCAGTCTAGGGAGTTTACGCCCCATATTTTTCACGGACGGCCGGAGTCAGGCAGGCGGCTGACAGGAGACTCATTCGGACAGACGGACGGATAGCTTTCTGATTATTCATAATGTATGTTAATAGGTTATATATATTATTAGGATTTTGTATGTTAATAGGGTATATAAAAAGATCGTTTACACACTATCTTTTTTTATTCGCATTGTTATGCTAGGCCTGCTGTATTACAATTCCGTTGCATGTCCTGTTGCATATATGCATTTCCAATGCTGGTCCTCTGAATGTTTATGGGTAATAATAACATACATTCATAAGATAGTTTTTATTGATAATAAATCTAATAGTTACATATTAATTTATATGAAGTATTGAACGTTTTTTTCATTGGATATTCTATGGATAAATAGGGGAGTTAGCTCCTAGCTGTTATTTGAATTGGCTTCCCATGACTGATTTGTCATTATTTCTATGTTGTGAGTGTATGTTTCGCTATTTATTTGTGTCTGGATTAATATTTCAATACATTTTTCTGTGCATGTATGTTTGTATTCTTACCTAGTTTATAGGAATAGTGTGATAAGATTGTTTTATAACTCGATTTGCAGCCTTAGTGTGCGATCGGCCCGTTTGGTACCAGCCTGATATTGAATTTAGGCAATGTTTTGTGTATTTTTCCAGTCGTTTTTTTCATATGTAAATAATATCTATTGGAATAGTATGGATTATTAGTCTAGCAGTTGACGAGTTGATGTTTGTATTTTGGATTGATGCAGCAGCTTCGTTACGAGATTCTGTAAACTCTATATCGCATTATCTAGTTTTGAAGCAGATATATCGGTGTTACCATGTTCCAAATGTTTCGTTATTAAGCGTATGTAGACTATTCAGGTAGTCATATATCGATTTTTTGTATAGCGAGTATCGGTTGGATACCCAATAGCGAGAGTATCTGAGCGATATGGCTTTATTGTAAGTAATTATATTGTGTTCGGTATTCTTAATAATGATCGGTTGATATATGTTGCATTTTGTATAGTTTTTAGAATTTTGAAATGCTATCTCATACAGTTATATGAATTTTAGAATATTAAAGGTTTGCATCTTCCATGTCGCACAATATTTCAGGCATAATTGGTCGGTTATTGCATCATTTCAGTAGTTTTATGTATATATGACATTCTGTTACGATAAAGCCGTGGTTACTTTAGTTAAAGAAGATTTAATTTAACCCTGTTTTGGACTGAGTTGGAGGATAATTTCATCAGATTTGTACACACTTTAGCGTGTTCGTGTAGAAGTATTCCACACCATTCACTATAGGTTTCAGCGTATGTTGCTCGCATGTCCTGGCAACTTATTTACGTTACTTGTTTGGGTGGTTTCATGCTATTTTTCTCGTTCCATACGTTTTTTTAATGTATGTCTTGGGTATGGTACAAAATTGAGCATCTTGCTTTGTTATAACTCGAGAGTTTTAGTGTGTGTTTTTCAGTTTTGTATGTTTTCTGTAAAGTTTACATCTTCGATGCAAGGTATTGGGTATTATATACATTATCGGAATAATAGGTTTTATTACGTTTAATCTGCAATGTAGAACATTATTTCAGGTATAATTTAGTTACAAATTGTATATTTTTAGTGTTTTATTTATATTTTTTACATCCTGGCAATGTTTGACGTGGATTTTATACATATAGAAGACTCGATTCGTTACAAATTTGATGTTGTTGTTTGCTTATTGTGTGTTTATTGTAGGACCATACTTCAATGTTTATGAGGAGTTAGAGTCTCCCCTAGGCAAAAGCTCGCTGCGTTTACGTTTTTTGCTTAAGTAGACCAATTTACTATGATGGATACCATTGTGTATTACAATTTTTATTGTGAATTAGAGCAGAGTAGAGAATTACGTTGTTATTTATTATTATTGTAATATTTTTTCCACGATAATCATAGGAATGTATGTTTAAGAGGTGTAAATCCGTAGTGCATCTATGTGGAATTTCGTCATTGAACCCTAGCAAGTGTGTAGTTTAACGTTCTAGAAGACGATTTACTGGATGTATTGGTCCTGGTGTAGAGGCGGTTTACACTCTTCGGTAGAATTTTGGAGTTCATCGATGTTCAACGTGAATTTGTAAGTTCATGTGGATGTCGGTCTAAAGTTACATGGGGTTGTTAGAGAGGTCATGCGACAAGCTGCTGATCGTTGTAGTGATTTACTTAGGTCCTCAGTGAACAAATGCCCAGATTTTTATGACCACACTCTTTGAGACTTATGTCAGGCTCATTCTTGACAACTGCACCTATGTATAGATTCTTGGTTATGTCCAGGATGTGCTTTGCTCGACGTTTGTTCAGAGATGATGGAGTAAACAGATGCATGGTATGTCTGAGGTTTTGTACCATGACTGGGTGTTACCACCAAATTTGTCAAATATCAGTGGTAGATTGCTGAGATGTGACGTAGTAAAGCATTGTAGAGCTCGTTGTTATGACTAAGTGGGCTTAAATTTGGTCTTACTAGAGGTATAGTATCAGTTAGGTCCAGGAATTTGTTATAGATTTGAACGGATACCGTAGTATTATTACTTTATTACCCATGAACTTTGTATTTGTTTAACTGTCAGATATTTTTTTCGGTATGACTGTTATGCTGTTATGTTATTAATATAAAATCTTAGTCATGAACCAGATCACGTGGGATACTGGAGTAGGTTTTATCATCTGGGTGTGGTAGGATACAACGTATATCACAGTTATTCAACGTTGCTTAGGGTAGAATAGAGAATCTTATTTAGCTGTTTTATAGTTTGTTATTGTATGTTTTGATTGGTTATCTTAGGAATATATCTGTATCAAGTATACATTCACCAAATTTCATGGAATATTGGGTATAAAATACTCTTAATTGAATGTAATGATCGAAAGTTTGGTATGTTTTACCTCTCGACATTCGATTTGGGTCCGGTTCCATGTCGTCTTGGAGAATTAATCTCCCGGATTTGTGTAGAGTGGTAATGTTAAAATTCCTAATTATTTTAATGTACATCTCGATTATGTTATCCGCTCGCATGTCTTTACTAAATGCTTATTCCCGCATGTCTAACTTTCATAAATGTTTGTGATCCGTTTGCAGTTTGTACACTTAGAAGTTATTGATTAATTCAGGCTTTGTTATGAGATTGCGTTCCAATTCAGAATATCTGACTTATTCGAGCATTCACTTGATCCACTGTTGCATTTTTCACAATAGTTTTGTGATGATGGCCGTAAACCTAACCCATTCTAACCTATCTTTACCTACTTTTTCATGTTTTAATACTTATATCATGTATTTCTTTATTGATTTAAGCTTTATTCATATCAAATCTATCCCCTTGACTCTGTAGTTTTTACCAATCTTTACCAGATTATGTACCTACATGTATATACTTATTCACTTTGCTTGTTACAAGTCCAGTAATATCGATTAATTTTAAGTGATGTTACGTGATCGCTCGTTAGTAGACTGTAGAGTTCAAAACGTTCATGTAAGCTTACCGCACATGTCAGTGAGTGATACGGGTGTTAAAGCGTTAGCAAGTTTTATGTGCAATTTCACTGTTTGCATAAGATTGTTTGTTGTAATGCTGGATGTGTTGTTTCTACCATTTTCGTCGATTATAACGAATATTGAATAAATCCACTCTAAAATTTTACTACAGATCTGGGATGTAAGGTCCGCAGTCAACAAGATCTATGATATAAAACCATGTCTAAGGTACATAATTAGCGAAATATATATCTATGTACGACAACATAGATCAATTATCAATAAATGCAAAAAGGGTTGCCATACACTGCCAGATGCATTAATATATAACCTAACCTATTCTAACCAATAGTTATGTAGTTTCATTCAAGTTTGATGTTATTTATGGTATTGATATGTATGAATTTCTCCACTATGGGTGTATATTTAACATATTATTAGCAGTTTGAATACACTTCTCTAATTTTTGATCCATCAAATATCCTTTTGCAGATGATTAGATTCCAATTTTTTTTATCGATATCTCCTTTACATGTTTGGATGAGTCTCAGCATGTATGCTCCACAAGAACAAATTCACTTCATTTGTTGCAAGGTTTTTTAATGTGGATCAGTTATACGCGATGTCAGGTTCAAATATATGGTCAATCCAACCTAACCTAACCAATATTTGTATATTTTTCATTAAACTTTGATGGTTATGTATGGTATTTAGTCATTCTGTTACGCTATTCATATGAACAATATATAATGATAAACGAACATAACATACAAAATATCGCAGTCCAACCGCTTAGAAAAACCACCCTCCGAATGAGTCAATTGTACCCTAACTAGATGTGAATAAAAACATATGTGTACAGAAAAATATATTGAAATATTATTCCAGATATAAATATATAACGAAACATACACTCACAATATAGAAATAATGGCATATCAGTCATGGAAAAACAATTCAAATAACAGCTAGGAGCTAACTCACCAAATTAATTCAAAGCATATCCAATGGTTTTAACGACGTGGTTTGAATCAGAACAGGGATGGTGAAGAAGTCGGAGAACAGAGTGGATTCGCGTGTACTGAGATGGTTCGGGCACATGGAGAGGATGGATGAAGGAAGATTGGTGAAAAGGGTGATGAATGCGGAGGCGAGTGGTCGCAGGCCTAGAGGTAGACCGAAGTTTGAGTGGATGGATGGTCTGAAGCAGTCGTGGGAAGAAGAGACACGAATGTGGAGGTGGCGAGAGAGCGTGCAATGAACAGGCGTGTGTGGAGAAAGGTTGTGAATGGTTGATTTTGACGCTGCTCTGATGTGCTTTCCCGCCCTTGGCATCCCGCTGTCGGTATTGTCGTGGGTGGGAGGGGGGGGGGCGGCCATTATGACGCGGCGGGGGTAAAACAGTAAAAACTGTCGGGCCCTGCTGCTGACGACGGACCCTCGGACTGCACTCGTGACCCGGAGTGTAAGTTGAGGGGCTACCAGCCGGACCCTTTAGCACAAACGGGCTAAGTTGTGTGAGTGTGAGCGTGTGAGGGTGTGAGGTGCGCCTTGCCGTCGGCCACCCCCCTTTCTGGGGGATGCGGCCTAGTGTAAGTATCTGTATCTGTATATCCAATGGTTTTAACGTTCAATACTGCATGTAATATACTATGTAACTGATAGATTCATTATGAAAAAAATTATCTCATAAATGTATGTTATTATTACCCCTAAACATTCAGAGGGCTAGCATTTAAAATGCATTCATGCAACATGACATGAAATGAAATTGCAATACAGCAGGCACAGCATTGAAAGGCAAATACCAAAGCTAGTGTGTAAACGTTCTATTTATATGACCTATTAACATACCTTATAAATAATCCGAAAGCTGTCCGTCCGTCCGTCCGAATGAGTCACCCGTTAGCCGCCTGCCTGACTCCGGCCGTCCGTGAAAATGTGGGGCGCAAACTCCCTAAACTGAAAAGTAACTCGATTTATCCTTATCGTATTCCTTCACTTCCGTTTCCGTGATATATACTCTACTCATCCTCCATTTTTATTTGCCGTCATACTCCATACTCCATTTTCATTTGCCGTCATACACCATAATCTATTTGTCCATGACGTTGAAGATAAACGTAAATCAGTCAAAAGATACAAAACTTCAGTGCAAGAGTGAGACCACTAAAACTTCGTATCGGTTTCAATGTTCTATAAGCGATGTCGTAGCCTGGACTATTTAATCACATTAGGGAATCGAATGAACAGGAACCTATATCACAGAAGTGCTTAATATGACATCGATGGGATAATACCACTGGCATCAACAACCTCACCACACTGGCACCACCACTTCACTCACAGCGTCACACTCGTCCCAAGCTACTCTCAATGTTATGAACCAATTTTCTGGTTGTCACCCACAGCTATACGTTAGAATACTTACAATGACTAATATTTAAGGACCAATTAACAAAATGTCGCATTTGACAGATCCCGAAACGATTACGAGAGAGAGAGAGCCGTTCCACGTGTCGTATTCGTTGTGGTGAATAATAATTATAGTGAAGTCCTTCTCTGTATTCGTGTGTTAGTCCCTTGACCCTTGGCATTACAAGCTCTGTGCAATAGGTTAAGCTAGGTTTGGTTAGGTTAGGTTAGGTTAGGTTAGGTTAGGTTAGGTCAATCTGGGTTGGATGGGTAGACGTGGATGACCCACGATATTGACATGGAACTGGATGTGATAAAGATGGATGGGTGGACGAACGGACGTGGATGAAACATGATATTAAAATGAAACTGGATGTACTATGATATAAAATGGAGATGGAAGTTTTGGATAGATAGCATACACCGCATCACCTATGCTCTGAAGACAGGTAATTACGTGCCTCATTGGCCCTTCCCTGATTACTTTCATTGATGAGGCCCGTTACATTACAGAGCACGTACATTAGAGGACGACACATTATCGTGACGGGTATAGGTATCCGTTAATTCCTGGTTCCACGCCTCATTGAACATGTTGATTAAGTAGAAATTAAAATTGCCAAATGGTGCGCTCGGGCACCGCTGTTATTGAGGCCAGAGATAATGATGAGAGAAGCCACTAGTTCGCTCACAATGATAAATCATTCGAATTCTTTATTTTTATTGGTGATAAATAAATGGAAAAGTTGATGAACTTAATGAAAAACAAAGTGATGAAGCAGTATTGAGAGCAAAATTTAAAAAAATCATCGACTAATACATGTATTTGAATGTATATATGGTTAAATATATGTATTTGGATATATTCATATACATATATATAATGTGCAGGTGTTGAGAGGGGAAGGTGGAGGAGTGTCTGACCATCTGCTGGTGGAAGGTAGATTAAAAGTGGAACAGAGGTGGAAGGTAAAAAATAGTGGGAGGGAGAGAGGTAGTGAAAGTGGGTGAACTGAATGTGAGAGGCAGAGCTGAGGAGTTCCAACAGGCGTTGAGAGAAGAATATGACAACGTGAGAGGATAGGACCTGGGAGATGTGGAGGAAGAATGTGAGGCGTTAAGGGATGCGGTGCTGAGATGTGCGAAGAAGGTGTGTGGTGCGCGCTGTGTGGGCAGGTGCAGAAGGAAAGGTTGCGAGTGGTGGAACGAGGAGGTTAAACTGGCGGTGGCACGGAAAAGAGGACCGTTTGAATAGTAGTTGCAGTTGAAGTCGTTGGTGGCATATAAAGGCTATAAAGAGAGGAGAAACGAGGTGAAGCGGGTGTTGAAAAGAGCCAAAAGGGACGCTGACGCCAGGTGGGGCAGACGGTTGTGCCAGAATTTTGAGGAGAACAAAAAGATGTTCTGGAAAGAGGTGAAGAGGGTGAGAAAGGGAGAGACCGGAAAGGAGGAAGTAGTGAAAGATGAAAACGGCCAGTTGTTGTTGGAAAGTGGTGATGTACGGAAGAGGTGGGCCGAGTATTTTGATGACTTGTAGAAAGTCGAGGATGACAGAGAGGCTTTCATTGTTGCTGTGGATGGTGGTGCTCGGATGCCAGTTTTGGAAGAGTGACTTATGACGGACACTAACAGGGAAGAGGTGCAGGAGGCGGTGGAGGTGATGAGAGCAGAGAAACCCCCTGGTTTGGATGGCGTTGCGACCTAGTGTCTGAAGAAGGGCGGAGTAACGATTGTCGAATGGTTGGTGAGGTTACTGAATTTGGGTTTTGTGGCAGGCGTGGTACCAATTGAGTGGCGCAGTGCCTGCATTAACCCGCTGTATAAGGGCAAAAGAGATGAAAACGAATGCTGCAACTCGAGAGGTATCAGTCTGTTAAGTGTGGTTGGTAAGCTGTGCGGAAGAGTGCTTATCAAAAGGATTAGAGACTGTACGGACTGTGCAATATGAGAGGAAGAGTGTGGTTTTAGGAGTGGTAGAGGGTGCGCCGATCAGAGTTTTGCAGTGAGAAAAGTCTGTGAGAAGTACCTTGCAAAGGGAAAGGACGCGTTCTGGGCTTGCATGGATCTGAAGAAGGCATACGACAGGATTGACAGGGAAGCGCTGTGGAGGGTGTAGAGTTTGTATGGAGTGGGCGGACATTTGTTAGAAGCGGTGCAGAGTTTCTATGTTGGCAGTCGAGCATGTGTTAGAGTGGGAAGCGAGGTGAGTGATTGGTTCTCAGTGAAAGTGGGACTGATACAAGGCTGCGTGATGTCTCCCTGGCTGTTCAATATCTATATGGATGGAGTGGTCAGGGAGGTGAACGCGAGTGTGCTGGGTCGTAGCTTGGAGCGGTTTGAAGCGAATGGGTGGAGTTGGCAGCTGAGCCAGTTGCTATTTGCGGATGATACAGCTATGGTTGCGGATTCAGAGGAGAAGCTATTTAGGCTAGTGTCTGAGTTTGGTAGAGTGTGTGAGAGGAGGAAGCTTCGAGTGAACGTGGATAAGAGTAAAGTAATGAGATGCTCGAGGACTGTCGATGCGAGCAGAAATAGTGCGTTTCTAAATAGAGAGCTGTTGGAATAAGTTCAGTATTTTAAGTATCTGGGCTCCCATGTAAAGAAGACTGAATTAGTGGAAACTGATGTGAAATTGCGAGTGAATGAGGGGTGTAAGGTGTTGGGTGCACTGAAGAGCATAATGGGCTACAGAACGTTGGGGATGGAAGCAAAGATAGGGCAGTATGGTGATGTCGTTGTGCCATCTGTGTTGTACGGAGCTGAGACTTGAGAGGTGAGAGCAGAGGAGAGGAGAAGGTTGAATGTTTTCGAGATGAAATGTTTTAGGAGCATGGTTGGAGTGTCCCTAAAAGACAGGTTCATTAATGACGTGGTTCGCATCAGAACGGCATGGTGAAGAAGTTAGAGGACAGAGTTGATTCGCGTGCTCTGAGATGGTTCGGGCACATGGTGAGGATGGATGAAGGGAGATCGGTGAAAAAAGGTGTTGAAGTCAGAGGCGAGTGGACGTAGGCCTAGAATAGGACCGAAGTTTTGGGTGGATGGATTGTGTGTAGCAGGAGTTAGGAAGGAGAGACGTGAATGAGGAGGTAGCGAGAGAGCGTGCACTGGATAGGCGTGAACGGAGAATGATAGTGAACGGAAACATTTTGACGCTGCCCTGATGTGCTTTACCGACCTAGGCATATCGTTGAGAGATGGGATGGTCGTGGGCAGGGGGAGGGGGGCCGTTCGTCATGACGAGACAGGAGTAAACCAGTCACGCTATCGGGCCCTGCTACTGACACTGACCTAGAACTGCACTCATGACCCGGAGGGTGTGTTGCGGGGTTCCCGGCCGGACTCTCTTGCGCGAAAGAGCTAAGGTGTGCGAGTGTGGGTGTATGAGAGTGTGAAGTGCGCCTTGCTGTCGGCCATCCCCCTTGCTGGGGGATTTCACCCTCGTGTCTGTATCTGTATCTGTATATATATA
>SDVV010044277.1:0-10171 GCA_016164225.1 Gammarus roeselii
CGGCATTAGCGCTTCATCACCTCCACAAAATTCCGTAAGCTCAGCATTGAATCTAATCATCGGCATCAGTGCTTCATCACCTCCAAAGCATACCGTCACCTCAGCATTGAATCTAATCATCGGCATTAGCACTTAATCACTCCCAAAGCATTCCGTCAGGTCAGCATTGTATCTAATCATCGGCATTAGCGGTTCATCACTTCCAAAGCCTTCCGTCAGCTCAGCATTGCATCTAATCATCGGCATTAGCGCTTCATCCCTTCCATAGCATTCCGTCAGCTCAGCATTGAACCTCATCATCGGCATTAGTGCTTGATTACTCTCAAAGCATTCCGTCGGCTCATCATTGAATCTAATCATCGGCATTAGTGCTTCATCACCTCCAAAGCATTCCGTAAGCACAGCATTTAATCTAATCATCGGCACTATCGCTTCATCACTTTCAGAGCATTCCGTCAGCTCAGCATTGAATCTAGTCATCGGCACTAGCACTTCATCACCTCCAAATCATTCCGTCAGCTCAGCATTAAATCTAATCATCGACATTAGCACTTCATCACCTCCAAATCATTCCGTCAGCTCAGCATTAAATCTAATCATCGACATTAGCACTTTATCAATTCCAAAGCATTCCGTCAGCTCAGCATTAAATCTAATCATCGGCATTAGCGCTTCATCACCTCCAAAGCATTCCGTCAGCTCAGCATTGAATCTAATCATCGGCATTAGCACTTCGTCACTTCCAAAGCCTTCCGTCAGCCCAGCCTTGAATCTAATCATCGGCATTAACGTTCCATCACGTCCAAAGCATTCCATCAGCTCAGCATTGAATCTAATCATCGGCATTAGCGCTTCATCACCTCCAAAGCATTCCGTCAGCTCAGCATTGAATCTAATAATCGGCATTAGCGCTCCATCACCTCCTAAGCTTATCGTCAGCTCAGCATTGAATCTATTCATCGGCATTAGCGCTTCATCACCTCCAAAGCATTCCGTCAGCTCAGCATTGAATCTTATCATTGGCATTAGCACTTCGTCACTTTCACAGCATTCCGTCAGCTCAGTATTGGATCTAATCATCGGCATTAGCGCTTCATCACTTCAAAGCCTTCCGTCAGGTAAGCATTGAATCTAATCATCGGCATTAGCCCTTCAGCACCTCCAAAGCATTCCGTCAGGTCAGCATTGTATTTAATCATTGGCATTAGCGGTTCATCACTTCCAAAGCATTCTGTCAGCTCAGCATTGCATCTAATCATCGGAATTAGTGCTTCATCACTTCCATAGCATTCCGTCAGCTAAGCATTGAACCTTATCCTCGGCATTAGCGCTTGATCATTTCCAAAACATTCGGTCAGCTCAGCATTGAATCTAGTCATCGGCATTAGCACTTCATCACCTCCAAAGTATCCCGTCAGCTCAGCATTGAATCTAATCATCGGCATTAGCGCTTCATCACCTCCAAAGCATTCCGTCAGCTCAGCATTGAATCTAATCATCGCCATTAGCGCATTTATCACCTCCAAAGCATTCCGTAAACGCAGCATTGAATTTAATCATCGGCATTAGCGCCTCATCACTCACAAAGTCTTCCGTCACCTCAGCATTGAATCTAATCATCGGCATTAGCGCTTCATCGCTTCCAAAGCATTCCGTCAGCTCAGAATTGAATCCAATCATCTGCATTAGCGCTGCACTCTTTTCATAGCATTCCGTCAGCTCAGCATTGAATCTAATCATCGGCATTAGCGCTTCATCACCTTCAAAGCATTCCGTAAGGTCAGCATTGAATCGATTTACCCCCTTATTTCATTGCCTGATCAGCATGAGTAACCTCATCCTCATATTTAATTGACATCCTCGCATTGGATCAGTTATCCTCGAATCTCTTTGGCAGCTTTCTATTGAGTAACCTTGTCTTCGTATCTCATTGACAGCCTCCAATTTAGTCATTTATTCTCGTATCCCTTGACAGTCTTCCATTGAGTACCCTTATTCTCGTATCATTGACAGCCTCGCATTGCGTTACGTTAACCCCGTATCTCATTGACAGCCTCGCTGACCTATTGCATGTACTGTAATTGGGCAATTAACGCTGGGTATGCGACGCTGCTTGTCTTAGGGTCAGACATTCAGATGCAGGAGGACTTGATTGAGCCCCCCCCACCCCACCCATCTCCTTGACCACTTCGTCCACCCCAGCCCAGCACATGCCCCGTGATCGGCTTGAAGGCTCAATACCATACCTTTGCCGACATTGGGTCCATTTGTTCGGGTTTCTGAGCAGAGGCGATTATCGGTTCCCGAGGGTTCAAAGAGCGGCCATTGCTCCGGCTCGGAAAACATTCATAGGCCAGTCATAACATTTCGGACACGAAAAGGGAGGGCAGAAACCGATGAGACGATTGGTTTTCCATGGCGATCCCCCACAGTGGCAAGGGGGCGAGAGGCAATAAAGAATGAGAGGCATAGAGTGGAAGTAGAATTGGATCATTGCGTAAATTATACGAGAATGAAGATTTCATGAAACTGATATTAAAGTAGATATAAAAGTCTCTTTTAAAAATATAAGATTTTTTTCACATTCTCGTTTGAATTTTCATTCTTCGGTTGGTATTGCAGTCACGGATATTGAATGGCTATTATTAGGGTAGATTGTAGTATTGCAGTCCCGGATATTGAATGGCCATTATTAGGGTAAAGTGTGGTATTGCAGTCACGGATATTGAAAATCCATTAAACATGTTCAAAACTTCTGTACAAAATATACAGTAACAATGTTTGTGATCGTGCTTGAAAATAAATAGATATGTCTGTCTGAGCAGTACGAGTTAGGATTATAGGGTCCCTTTCCACCGGAGCTCTTACACGAGCCAGTATTGCCTCATCTGTAGGGCGCACCGAACATCAATTCTGATGAGTTCGCCCTTCAGTATGTGCGGAAACAGTAACTATGTCGGAATAACAATTTTCAATTATTGTGCAAATGCTCGCTCGAGATCAACGAAACAATATTCAAAAGTATTCTCATCTTTTTCTGTTTCTTATTTTGTCGTTTTTCTTTGTTTTGTTTTGTTGCATTCTCGTTTCGTTGGATTATATGCACGTTCGTGGGTGTAAAAACAATGTATGAATGTTTTCATTTTCATCTATTTCTTCCTTATTCGTCTTTTATCGTCCTTCTTGTTCGGCAACGCTTGTTAAACATCCGTTCTTGTTTCCTTGGGATGTTCAAACGTATCCGCTCATAGCAAATATTTAAGAATGTTCTTGCTTTATCCTAATTTTCTGGTTTCTTCTTTGATCGTATTTCATGTTTCGTCGCTCTCGGTAGTTCCTCTGGCGTTTTGTATCGACTCACTCTAGTATCGTTGGTACACACGCACGTTCGTGCTCTTGGAAAATATTCTGTAATTTTCCTCTCCTATTTTTCGAAGCTTATTTCTAAATTTGACTCGTCTTGACTTGTCTCGACTCGTCTTGACTTGTCTCGACTTGTCTTGACTTGTCTCGACTCGGCTTGATTAGACTAAATATTTTTGCGGTGTTTCATCTTATTTACGTCTTCGGCTTGTAACTTTTTTTTTGCGGGGGTGGGGTTTATTAAGGTGTCACAAGGGAAAGCTACATCATATGCATAGAGTAACCGAACCGCTGCATCGCATACCATTTGTTTGTAACACGATTGTTATGATCAGCCTCCGCTGGCACATAATTTGGAAACGTCGCTAACCAATCATTACCACCAAGAGCTGCGTAGTGTGTGCCCTAGAAACAGTGTAGGCCTTAGGCCTGTTAACCCTAGCTTAAGTTACACGAAGAAATCCCTTGCCTTGCAAATTTTTTCAGTTTACCTCTAGAAGCAGGTGGTCCCCATATAGTTTACAAGTCGTAGAAGACGTTGACGAGTGTAGTGCCATTTGGGCATCATGTAAAACTTGACAAATCAGCTTTGTGTAGCCGGTATCCACTAACGTAGAAGGGTAGTGTTAAGCTCAGGGTTATCGTAAACTGTAACAAGGGATGGGAGGAGCCAACAAAATTCGTTAACGGCCCAAATCGTATGTGTGCCAATAAGGTCAGGGTATTAGGACGCCCCGCTTCTTTAGTTGGTCCAAAAAGATGAATAATCCCCTTATTGGAGGATCACTTTACACACATAAACAAGGCCCTCCCACATTTATTTCAGGGTACAGTACTAAAAGGGCAGACCTCAGACACATTCCATCAGCTGAAGCCATCGGGTAGAGGGCGCTACTCTACGCTACGCTCGTCTTACACTTAATACATTTCTTTTTGCTGTTCATTAACCCTTTTGTTCCGTTGTGTCCGTTATATTATTACAGTCAATGTTCAATGCTCTATTGAGCGAGTAACTTTTGTCATGTTACTTTGTTTTATTCAAAATAATATTATAAAACCACTCTCTAAACATTTGAACCTTGCATTTTACTTGAATATAACCACTTCAAAAAGTTTTACCATAACACGATGATTTATTCATAAATTATTACCGTCAGAAAAAAAGAGACATTCATGAAGTAGGTAGGACGTAAAATAAATGACATTCATTGATAATCGTGTGTTATCGGTGATTGTCGGAATGTGTGCTGGAAAAAACATCACATCCCAGAATACAATATTAAGAAGAAATAGAATAATTTGAATTATATATATATTGCTTCGCGAACGGGGGTCCAAAATGGAAGGAGCAAAGACTCATTATAATACTCTGTCAATATGTCCCATAACCGAAAATGAAACGCTTTTAGCTGCCCAAGCCAACATCGTAGATCTATGTCTATGCCAGCAGTTCAGCGGGCGGATCGAGACCGTGTCACTAGGCCGAGCGTGCGGTTTAATACCTATGAACATTTTGCCCGTAAGTTTGTGATATTTCCAGGTCCCACTGGATGACCTTCAAATTTTTAACTGCGATGCTCTCCGCAAAAACTGCATCCTTTATCACAGGGACTAAAAGCAAGCACGAAAAATAAATTAAATATTTTATGGGTTCGAGCTCAGAAGTTCAGGATTTATTTGGGAAGTTTTATAATTTTCCAGCTTCTGCGCACGATATAATTCTCTAGGAAGCAATTATTTGCGTTCACGACATTCATTGACCACACCCATATTAACGGCACAAAAGAAGTCTCAACGGCCAACTTTTGACGGAGAAATACGCAAAAAAAACGCGATTTACAACCGGGAATAGTCGAATAATGGGGATTTACGGACCCATTATGGCATGGAATAATTCCCGGATTTTGAAAGGCGAATATCTTTACCAATGACGCTAGCAAAAAAGTGAAAGATGGCCACACTAAAAATTGGCATCAGAGAGGAATTGCCTCGGACGGGAATTGTAAAGGAAAATGCATGGAACAGAGAGGAACTACATTGGAGATGAATTTTAACGAATAGGAATTGCAAAGAGGAAATGCAATGGAGAGAAAGAGCAACGGAGAGGAACGCAACAGAGAGGAAGCGCAACGGAGAGGAAGCGCAATGGAGAGAAAGCGCAACGGAGAGGAGGCGCAACAAAGAGGAATTGTATGGACCCGTATTCTGATAAAAGGGTTATGCGATATTCTACGATTTTTTTTAATTTTCAATCAATATTTTTTTTCAGTTGGTTACATTTTCAATACTTTTTACAACTATGCACTCATCGCTAACGAAGATGAAAGTATAAGCAAGAAATTAAAATTTTCGTCTTTGAGCTGAAAGTCCATTTCAGCTCAAAACATGAGGGTGGCTTTTGGTCGGTCAACCCGTTGACCGACCATAATCTATCCCTAATTTTAGCCAGGGAAAGAATGGAGTCAGCGGTGGTTTTCCTAGTGTTTACAAGTGTAAGAAGGAAACAACAGGCCTGTTGGCCCAAACAAGGATGCATTTTGATTGTAAGAAGATAAGTTTTGAAGAAGAACGTCTATGAGAGTGTTATGAGTTTGTAATATCTGCAGTAGGAAATAGCATTTACCGATGATTCTCGAAGCAACTCAAAGCAGCACTTGAAGAGAAAGCCACCGACCCAGGGTGTTGATTTGAGATTGTCTCATTCATTCCTTCGTAAACCAATGCTGGCCGGTGTCATTGCTGGACACCGTGTCAGTGATGACGTCGTCATTGCTGGACACCGTGCCAATGATGACGGTGTCATTGCTGGACACCGTGTCAATGCTGACGGTGTCATTGCTGGACACCGTGCCAATGCTGACGGTGTCATTGCTGGACACCGTGCCAATGCTGCCGATGTCATTGCTGGACACCGTTCCAATACTGACGGTGTCATTGCTGGACACCGTGCTAATGCTGACGGTGTCATTGCTGGACACCGTGATTGTGCTGACGACGTCATTGCTGGACACCGTGCCAATGTTGACGGTGTCATTGCTAGACACCGTGCATATGCTGACGGTGTCATTGCTGGACACCTTGTCAATGCTGACGGTGTCATTGCTGGACACCGCGCCAATGATGACGGTGTCATTGCTGGACACCGTGCCAATGATGACGGTGTCATTGCTGGACACCGTGCCAATGCTGCCGATGTCATTGCTGGACACCGTTCCAATACTGACGGTGTCATTGCTGGACACCGTGCTAATGCTGACGGTGTCATTGCTGGACACCGTGCCAATGCTGACGGTGTCATTGCTGGACACCGTGGTAGTTCCAATGCCAGCCACTACGTCTACTACTTTAATCGGCGAGTTATTAATCTTGTTCTGCAATTAGGGGGCCGCCATTGTTTGAAATGCACAGCGTTTCATACATTCACAATTTGCATCACAGAAAAATGAATTAACAAAAATATCAAAACGACAATCAAAGTGGACCTCCTCCGCTGCCGTCAAAATCATCATAGCGTTCTCGCGCTCGGACGATTATACTAATTTTCTGTTTTCCCATAATCATAGCAAGTATTGAAATCGATGATTTTAGGCTTCGTTATAGGATCTCAACACCCCAGTTTCATGCAATGCTAGGGTAGACAGGGTGGTTGTGCCTCCTATATCAATGCATTTTCAAGGAATTAAATGTGTGATATTCGTTTCTGGTAATTTGGGTAATTTTTTTTATCCCCCCAAAAATAAAGTTATTATACGTTACATAATGTTGCAGGAGAAAAAAAAAGATTTTCTGTCCACTGAAAGTGAATAATTTTAAGAGGCAACAAATATTGACGACAAAGGTCACGTCCACAACTGAATAAAGTGAAAACTACGCCAGGTATTAATAACCGAATAAAATAAACATCCTTGCAGTAACTTTGGGAGCGTTGTCAGATGATGGTCCGTTTAGAAAACCCGAAATTGCATTTTATTAAGGAAATACATGGAAAAGGATGAAATTCTTCTCCACATTAACTCTCACTGAGGATGAGTTCTGTGGTGAATCTCTCGCAATGCGTATTTTCTGACGGACGAGCGTATCAATGAACATGGTAAAAGCATCACTTCAATCATTTTAGGAGAAACGGCATACCGAGGTGAGGAAAGTGGTAGACATCATCAAATTACGCCGTAGATCATTTTATGTACGTATCAATGGTCCATGTGAGTGTTCTTGCTCAGATAATGATTGTTTGTATCAAACTAGAGTACGCAAAGGAATAACATAATGATAACGAAGTATCGGTGGTGAGATTGTTTGACACTGAGAACACCATTCCTATCACCTTCCTCAACTTCAGACAGACCATTCCAATGCACTTAGTCGTCTCGAATCAAGCAAAGAAACTCGATAGGAGACACCCATTTCAATACATGGCAGCAGAGATACTTGATAGGAGACACCCGTTCCTGTACATGGCCGTTGAATCGTACGTCTGGCAATAGGGGTGATATCGAGCAGTAACAGACATCGATTCAGTTTTTCTTTCAGGAGAAACGAGACGTTGACCTTCTAACCGAGTAGAAATATGTACTACTATGTAACAACGGCTTAGTCAAGATTGTCAGATTGAGCATAAAAGACAGCTTCATCAGTAAATAACAAACTTTTCAGTTCAATTTGTGAAATATCATTTCAAAAATATAGGAAAGAAAAGGGTTCTAGACTAATTCACTGTGAACACCATCTGTTTTGACAACACGCCAGAATATTGATATTTGCAGTGTACATACTGAACCTCAAGAGACAAATAACTGTCAACAAGTAACCAAGCGTTTACAACTTTGTTAGCCGAAATATCTTTATCAAATTTATCGAATGCCCAACGTCGGACACGAAATAGACAAACCATATGAGTTTCACAAATACAAACACTAGGCCGAACCCCCAAGGAAGGGGGTGGCCGCGGGCAAGGTGCACTTCACACAACTCTCGTACACTCAAACGCAAACAATTTAGCCGGAAAACCCCGCAACACACACTCTCGGTCATGCGTGTTGTCCGAGGTCAGTGTCAGCAGCAGGTCCCGACAGTGTGACTGGTTTACCCCTGCCGCGTCATGATGATCGGGCCCTCCACACACACGATCATCCCATTTCCCAATCAGATGACAAGAGCGGGAAAACACATCAAGGCAGCGTCAAAAATTATCCATTCAAAACCATTCTCCTCTTAAACCTATCCATTGCACGCTCTCTCACTACCTCCACACTCATGTCTCTTCTTCCTAACGCCTGCTTCACCCAATCCATCCACCCAAACTTCGGCTTACCTCTAGGCCTACCTCCACTCGACTCCGCCTTCATCAATCTTTTTCACAATCTCCCTTCATTCATCCTCATCACTCACCATGTGCACGAACCATCTCAGAACACGCGAATCAACTCTGTCCTCTGACTTCTTCACCATCCCCGTTCTAATTTCAACCTCATCGTTACTGATACTGTCTCAGTGTCACTCCAGCCATGCTCCTCAAACATTTCCCCTCGAAAACATTCAACATTCTTCTATCGTCTGCTCTCACCTCCCAAGTTTTAGTTTCGTAAAGAGCAGTTGGGACAACTATACCCTCATACAACCATCTGTTAGCTTCCGTCCGCAACGTCCTACAGTTTTTTACACTTTAGTCACCCAACACTTTACACCCTTCCTTCACTCGCAACTTCATTTCAGTTTCCCCTAGTTCAGGCTTCTCCGCATGAAGGCCCAGGTACCTAAAACACTCAACCACCTTCAATAACTCTCCATTTAGGAGGACACTAATTCTGCTCGCATCGACATTCCTCGAGCATCTCATTACTTCACTTTTACCCACGTTCACTTTACGTTTTCTTCCCGCACACACTCTACCAAACTCCGACAATAGACGCATCATCCGCAAACAGTGACTGGCTCAACTGCCAACTCCGCCCATTCACTTCCAACAGTTCCGACCCAATACACTTGAACCGCCAGGGAGACATAACGCATTTTCGTCTTAGACTCACTTTTCCTGTGAACCAATCACTCGCCTCGCTCCGATCTTTGACACGTGCTCTGCTGCCAATTTAGAAATCTGAACCGCTGTCAACAGATTTCCGCCCACTCCGTACAAACGGAACACCCTCCACAGCGTTTCCCTGTCAACCATGTCAAATGCCTTTTCAAATTCCACGAAGGCCCAGAACATATCCTTTTCCTTCACAAGGTACTTCTCACAGACTGGTCTTACTGGGAAAATCTGATCGGCACACCTTCTACCACCCCTTAAGTCAACTTGTTCCTCTCCAATTGCGCCATCCGTGCCGTCTTTACTCCTTTTGATCAGCACTCGCCCATACAACTTACCGACCACACCTAATAAACTGATACCTCTTGAGTTGCAACATTCATGTTCATCTCCTATGCCCTTATACATCGGAACAATGCAAGCACTGCGCCACTCAATCGGCACCACGCCCGACACATGAAATAGTAGATTCGGTGGCCTCGCCAGTCATTCGACAATCGTTACTCCACTCTTTTTCAGGCACTCAGTCGCAACGCCGTCCCACCCAGGGCCCTTTCCCTGCTTTCATCACCTCTAGCGCCTTCAGCACCTCCTGCACCTCTTTCTTAGTATTGTCCGCAACAAGTCTCGTTTCCAAGACAGGCATCCGTCACCACCATCCACAGCAAAAATCTCAGCCTATCTGTCTTCCTTTGTTCGTATATTGATCAATTTAATGTATACAAATCAATTGACAAACATTTAGGATTTGAATGCGCAGTAATCAGTTGCTGGGCAGGA
>SDVV010044278.1:0-10171 GCA_016164225.1 Gammarus roeselii
GCCTGCCTTCTGAAGGTGTGCTCGTGAACTTCCTCGGTGTGCTGCTTATACTCTTTGCCGGGCTCGTGATCCACCTCGTGTCTCACTCCCCCTATAAGAGGCGCACAACCGAAGAAGATGTACTGCTCGCTGCCGGCGCTTACATGGAGTAAAAAAGGCGTGCAGTTCACATCAACTCGAATTTAACTTCTTTTGCTTGATTCTGTGCTTCATGTACATTGACTGCTGCGGGCTGGCCTTGGCTTCTCCACTGCAAAGGGAACTGGGTTAAGCTATTCCCCCGTCATCCGGCGACTTCAGTTAAGAGAAAAAGAGCGGCACATGACCCGAATATTGCCTGTTGGCTTCGTCATCTATTATAATCTGACTGGCACGAGTTGACACATTAACTGGTCTACTGACGCAGACAGGATGCTTTCGATCACGTTTAGTGATAACTTCCTGACCAGAGTAGTGTTCCATGCGCCTGAAGGCGATTGGTATTGGAGGACTGACAAAGTTTGAGAGAATAGTGCGAGTCTCTTGCACGCCCTGTTACGGGACAGTCAGGCAGGGGAGTCGAAACTGTTGAACTAAATGTATTGTGCAAATAATGAAGATTTATTAGTGTTAACTGTAAATATGTTTGTGCTGAACAATGCCAGGGTAAACGTTGAGTTCATTGGTCCCTTGATATGAACTATTCCTAATAACACCGTGATACGGTTATTCAGTAAAGCAACCGTACCGTGGTGCTGGAATATTAAATTCAACTATTCTCAAAAACACCAAGATACACGGTTGTTCAGTAAAACAACGTACCTTGGCGCTAAATTACTAAATTCAATTTTATTCCGTACATATTTAAATTTAGTCGCCACTTGAAATGCAAAATTGATTTCAAAGGTTTTGTTCTGATGTAATACCATAACAAATACATTTTAATGGTGAATAACTTGTTGAAAATAATTGTTGTTTCTTCATCAAATACTGACCATTAACTGCATTCATTTCACTACTGTACACTTAATTTTCCGATCAGACGATGTTCATGTGTAAATGTTTGTACATATGCATATGTTATTGATGTAAACAAAGTAGACTGACTAATAGCTATATTTTTTGTGCGCATTTACTTTAGTGTCAAGATGAGAAGCTATGCTCTAACACATGATTCATGTATATCACTTGTGAAATGAGGTATCTTTTACTGGTACTCTAAAGGTGTGTCTTTCATGAAACGAGCAGGCATTTACTGGTTCTGTCATCCTCTGCAATTAGAAAAGCTGTGATAAACAAATGGTACATTGCTTAGTCAAATGTCCCCCTGATGGATAAATTGTACACTATTAAAGATTCGTCAACGCCTTTGACCTTTTCAGATGATCGATCTCGACGGATTGAGATCTTTTTCTGCCGATTGAGGACAGGATATTGTAAACTAACACACGGATATCTAAAGATCTAATGGAGGCGTCGCATTCTCTGCCGATTGAGGGCAGGATATTGTAAACTAACACACGGATATCTAAAGATCTAATGGAGGCGTCGCATTCTCTGCCGATTGAGGAGAGGATATTGTAAACTAACACGGATATCTAATCATCTAATGGAGGCGTCGCAGTTTCCATTTTGCATGGACTTTCTAGTCCCTTTTACAATAGCCCATGCTTGGCAGAATGTCCAATCTGAACGGAATACTGATTCAACCACTTTTCCAGGAGCCGGTTCTTTGACCCTACTAATGCCTACCGAGTTTCCTCGAAAGCAATTCATTGTGAAACTTCTTCTCAGATACCTTCGAGAAAACAATCTCATTACTGAAATCTTACCTGATATGACTGATCATATTTCATCTTACCTTCCAATAGATTCCTTTGAGGATCACTGCCCTAAATTATTTCAATTCAAATGCTTCTTTGACCTCCCTTACAATTGTAGTGACTTGAGCATGCCATAAGCTGATACAAACCCGAAGTTAGACGATGACTTATGCAGCGCTAGTTGCTGTCTTGACGTTCGGTGCCAGACGAACTTAGGTTCCAGCGCACTAGAAAGTCTTGTCACACAACTCTAATTAAATCTAATCTGAAGTGAGTGCAGCACAAATGTTGAGATGTATTTATATCCTTGCTTGTTCTTATCGAGAAGGGAAATTTTCCGAAAATTGCCCCCAAGCGGATAAAGGAGCTGGTTGCCGTGAACTGTTACATGCAATATGACGCGTTAAACATTTTATGATGGGCGGTAGCCAGATTCGTTAGACTCGATCGACCCCAACAAGAAGGGAAACGCTATTAGTATTTATAGTTTTGCATTTAGTAATCATTCTCCGGTAGACTGAGACACGTTCGTTTTATTGATTAAAGCGCACACATTTTTTTCTTTCCATGAATATTCGGAAAAGATTTCACAATATCAAAGACATAGTTTTTTTATGCGTGACTCTGCACAAACACAAACGCCGGAGGGTTCTTTGCCCTAAGCAAATTCGTGGCGTGATCTTTTCGATCCTTTTACCTCTTCAATTGTGGATTTGTGTCGGGTGTGGCCAAGTGGTCATCACTCGCTGATAGATTAGCGTGCTACGCTGTACTGCTAGTTTTAGTGGAACAGTCGGGTGTTCAATTCACGGTAAACACCCCCACCTTATGTGTCGCCTACTCCAACGTCACCTTCCATCTTAAAGGGAGACGACTGATGTCAATATGTACACATACTTTGCTGCACAAAAGCTTGGATCATGGAAGTAGTCGCGCAAAACATCAGCCATATTGTGTGTCTGAGGAATAACACTCGCTATTCATCAGTTGTTTTTCTTTAATAATGCAGCAGATTTTGTTGCGTGACTTGTTAGGATGATAGGAGGTTAAGATTGAGAGTCAGTTGTGATGATTCATAGTAATATTTTGTTGAGATTATTTTTATAGTAGCGGTCTTCATGACATGATTATTTGCGTTAAATCTTTATTTATCTATGTCGTTATTTTCACTTCAGCTAATGAAGACGTGTTTTTTTAGGGCGTGTTGAATTTCTCGAGATTTCTGTGTAACATTTAAAAAACTTGAAATAAATATCAATTTATTGTTCACTAACCTCAACCCAAAGGCAGTGAAAAGAGTAACCGATGTCGATATAAATTCTTCTTTTGGTACCATCCCAAGAAGTACGGGTTATAATTATTCATCCAGTGCACTAGGAAGCCTTAGCACTTTCATCCAATCTTATAATTGTTCATCCTCACATCTTCTCTTATATTTTTGTTGTATCAACTGAATTGTGCGCAAATTGCTGTAATAGAAGCATTTATTTGAAGGCATCACTGAACTAAAACTTACTAGGAATCAAAAGTAATAGAAAACATATTTGTAAATTTTCCTTATCAATGTCTTACCGTTTAACATATTGTAAATGAATAACTAGTGATGAAGATAGAATTGTAAAGGAATGACCAGTGATGAAGCTAGTATAGCCAAAAGTGTATGACATTTGGTTGAGTCCTAAGTTGTACATGATATTTTATCCCGTAAACTGAATTCAGAGTGCATTCTAACCAGCTGTCTTACATCATAATTGAATGATGGCATCCAAAGACGTTTATTCAATTCTGAAAACTCTTTTGCTCTTATTGAATATTGCTTAGCATCCTGAACGTTGGATATGTCCTCTCCCATTTCAAAATGATCTGACAAAGTGTTTTCGTTTTGCTTCAATATAATTTTCCAATTACTTGCATTTTCTTAGACACAGAAATGATGTTCATTCGCTTGGGAGAGATTTTTTAACTTTTATATATTGCTACTTCCGTATTGCTCCAATATTTTTTGATCCTAGATATATGTTACAAGTTTCCTTCAAGCCTCTTTTGTGGGTTTCTTGGGATTAATTACTTGCAAGGATCCTGTTGAAGTGAGTTGAATTTTCTTGCAATCTATTCTAAGTAGTTTCTTTGTCTTAATTAATTGCAATTATCTTGTACAAGTGAGTTTTTATGTTCATTTTGTTGCCAGGAGTTTTGGGTCGCTAAATGGGCTACGAAATACAGTTCAACTCCAGGTCTAGTATTTTTATTTCTACTCGATATTTTTTTCTTCAATAATATTGGATTGTTGCAAAAATTTCTGTGTTCAAGACTTGATGCTCAATTTTCTGGAAGCTGATGTCTCAAACGTTATATGCATCTCTGAAACGCATTGACAGGTACATACGCAAGAACGAGTCTCCCAGAATGAGGGTAGCCGACGGCAAGGCGCACCTCACACTCGTGCACTCGTGGGGTGGATGGATGATTATTTATTTTATAGATCATTAAGACTTTATTTAGGTATTTTATTATTTCTTATTTCGTGGGCTCTATTATTTATCTGTGCCCTTTTTCATGGTGATCAATTTTGGATTAGTTCTACAATTATGTGTCGTTAGACGCCTGTAGGGGCCCTAGGTGGACTATGCGGTGTGTTAGTTAGTCTAGTCCAACCTACGGTGGGAGGATTTACGCTCTCCGGGACGCTTAAGAAATTTCCACGCACTACTAAGCGTTTTGATGGCTAAATGGTTGAATAATGTTGATGTTGATCTTGAGAGTGAAAGTCTTGAATGGCACTGTGCGTAGACGGGACAAGGCGAGTCGAGGCAGGTTAGGGCAAGTGGAGAATAGCCGACTGCCGAGGCGACGAGTTGAGACGAACCGAGGCTGGTTGAGACTAGGTGACCCAAGAATGGGGGGTACTCGTGGGACCCGGGGGTTTCGGGAATCCGTGGGACTTGGAAGACCAGAAAAATTTTGGGGGACCCACATGGACCCTTCCGGTGCCCTTTGGGACACCCTTGAGATCCTTTGGGACCCCCTTGATAAATTTTGAGACTCGCTTGACGCCACTCTGAACCCTTGGACCTCTGCTTCCCTCTCCCCTCGCTGTAAAACCCATACACAGAAAAATCAATATATATATGTGAAATGCTTGAGTAGAACAATTAATTATAACAGTCCGCGGATTAGTGGCACATAGGGCGAGGGTCGCGTCGAGGCTGGTCGAGTTGCGTCGAGATCAGTCGAAACATGTTGAGGCCAGTCGAGTTGGTCGCGACGAGCCGAGACTGGCCAAAATGATTCGAGACAAGCCGAGATGAGCTGAGACGAGGGGACACGGGGAGCTCGGGGGACTTGGGCTACCCGCCGGGATTCGTCGGCCTCTTTAGGGACCCGAGGTACCTCTGCCACCCCACTCCCACCCTAAAATGCCTAAGTGAAAAATTTTGTTATTACAGTCAACATGATTACTAGCGCAGAGGGGGAGGGCTGGTCGAGGTGCGTCGAGATCAGTTGAAACATGTTGAGGCGAGTCGAGTTGGTCGCGACGAGCCGAGACTGGCCGAAATTATTCCAGACAAGCCGAGATGAGCTGATTCGAGGGGTCTCGGGGACCCGGGGAGCTCGGTAAGATCCGGGGGACTTGAGTTACCCTCCAGGATTCATCGGGCTCTTTTGGGACCCAAGGGACTTATGCCCCTCCCCCACCCTATCCCCTTAAACAATAAGTGCGAAATCAATAATCTGAGCAGTTTTTCTGCCTATGACGAACCTGCCCTTACTTTCTTCTTCACGATCCGCAATTTTGTCATGTATGATAGTGCTGGTGTATTTGTGCTGGAGTTACTGGTTGTGATTTTGTGAATGGGTGTTTTTTCTTCAGTCTGTGCTCGCTCACGCGTGCACGGACCATATGTAGTTTCTGGGGGTTGACCTGGACTGCGTAGCTATAAACCTTGTGACGCGTTGCGGTTGGAGTTGATCTAATTCGTGACACCATAGACTTAGTACCAATTTCGACGATACAATCCGTGCGCACTGGCGCGCGTGCGTATTACTCATGGAGTTCTGAGTGGTCGGAGGCGGGGATTCGTTTCGTCTGAGTCTTCATCTTACCTGAATAAAATAAATTCGATCTCTACTAAACAAGACCGCGTAGCTGTTAACATTGTGTTGCGTTGCTGTCGGAGCTGACTTTGTCCGTGTAGCCGTAAACCTTGTACCAGTCTCAACGATGATAACTGCACACTAGCGTTCGTACATGTTACTCTTGAAGTTCTAAATGATTGGAGGCGAGGATTCGTTTCGTCTGAGTCTTACCTGAATAAATGAAGTGTACTATAATCGACTTTGACCGCGTTGCGTTCTAGCTCGTGTTGCCTTGCTGTCGGAGCTGACTTTGTCCGTGTAGCCGTAAATCTTACACATACCAGTTTCGACGATGCTACCTGTACACTCTAGCATGCGTACATATTACTCTTGAAGTTCTAAATGATTGGAAGCGGAGATCCGTTTTGTCTAAGCGTTTTTCTTGTGCACACCAGCGTGCGTCTGACATTGCTAGAATGTTCAAATTTTTCTAACTTTAACAGCGTTTTTTTTTTCTCGCGCACTCTCACGCGTAACGAAACTTTGCCCTCACGCGCTAAAGGGTCCGGCCAAGACCCCACAGTACACACTTAGGGTCAGAAGTGAGGTCTTAGATTAATGTCTGCCGCAAACCCGACGGCTTTCGCAGATTCACCCATGCTGCGTCATAATTGCCAGGCCCTCTCCCACCCGCGTCCATCCCGTTTCTCAACGTGACGAAAGTAGGAAAAACAATTAGGGCCGTGCCAGAAATCATCCATTCACGCCTATTCATTGCACTACACCGATGTCTTCCCTCCCTAAAGCCTGCTTTACCCCATCTATGTACCCAAGTCGGTCTTTCTATAGACCTACGTTTACACACCTCAGCTTTGATCACCCTTTTCACCAATCTCTACCCTCACCATGTGAGGGTAGAGATTAGTTCGCAGCATCCTTCATCTTCACACGCGATAACGCACGTGAGCTTGCGATGCGATAGCTCGCGAGAGCCGCAGAGCTTGCTAAAGCTCACCAGAGCTCGCCAGGCTTGCGAGAGTTTGTGCGAGACCTTGCGAAAACACGAAAACTCGCAAGCAACCCACACACACCGGTCCTATCTATTCTCCTTTCGGTGCGCTTTTCCTGCAACTTTTTATCAAGACTCCTTTTTCTGTGACCTATTGTTGCTGTTCTCGAGCGGGAGAATTCTTGCACAAATGCCTACTCACTTATTCATCGCGTATCGTTTTGCTCTCATCAACAAACGCTTCACCTCTGTTCTCCATGGTTGTCGTTGACCACCACCGACCTCCCATGCAAACACTTCTATAAAGCTCTTATCTTCGTTCCACCACTCGCAACCCGTCCTCCTGCACCCGCCCACTTGGCGCACACCACACACTTTTTGCTCATCTCAACACCGCATCTCTGAACGTCTCTCATTCTTCCTCAACATTTCCCTGCCCTTGCCCTCTCACCCCCCTCCCCTAAAGCTACTGGTTCACGGATCGCACGGGGTCACGATCCAACCTGGAGGCTGAACACCCTATTTTCCCTTCGGACCCTTTTACTGTTCACTCTTCACTATCTCTTCTTCTCTTCCCTTTCCTGGTTATGCTTTCACCTTGTTCACTCCTTTTACCTCGTTTGTTTTGTTGAAACTCCATTAACTTATCTCTCTTCTTCTATTGACAACTTTACACCGTAGTGTTTTTTTCTTTATTTTTTGTCTTTCCTTTCCTTTATTATTATTATTATTTTTACTTTACATTTTTTTTTACTTTTTTTCCACAACCCTCGCTGTTTTTTTTCTTTATTTTTTTTCTGGCATTGTTATCCTCTTGGTTTTTTTTTCATGCATGTTTTCTTGAATCTATACTCTCCAACTATCAAGGTGGCCAAAGTAGCAAAGTTGACGACGCATAACGCTGTAAATGATATGACTGCATCAGGCCTCTGCGATGTGGTGGACCGGGCGGTATGGAAACCTTCAGCGAACCCGTTGCTCGGGTAGAGCTGTTGGAAGGTCTTGCTTAACCGTCGGAATACTGTGTTGCAGGAGAAACGAACCTCACATAGCTCACAAGTGGTGCTCGTTGAAAGAGCCAGAAAACACTTGCTATATGCGCTCCGAGGTGGGCGAGGGCATGTTGAGGGGGCTCCTCGGAACTCACATGGATTCTTAAATAGAAATTCAGCAAATGTTGACCACCCAGACTTCTCCATTGGACAACTCTTCTGAACAACGGTTATCACAGCAACAAAAACAACAACAACAACAACGGTTATCGCAAGATAACGACGGATCAGCGTCACATCACCCGGCGGTCGCGCCCAAGTGATGTACGTAAACCCCCTCCATCCTAGGCTACCTGATGGAGAGATGATTCGTCAACAGCAGCCTTTCTCCACTTCTGGTGGGTGGACTTTGGAAACAAGACACACGACCGTGACGCGGGTGCGGTACATGCTGCTCCCGGGAGAAGCCACCGCAATCATGAACGATACGCTAAAAATCAGAAAATACTTGAAAATCTTTTTCAAAATAAAAACTTCACTAAGTCCTTCACCATCAAGGCAATCTCTTGAGAGAACCTGGCCGATTCTAATACTATACAAGCTAATCGACAACTTCGCGCTGCACTGTGGGGACCCACGAAGCGCATCAGTGAGCTTAAGAGTGGCTCCTCCGGGAGGAGGTGAAAGATGAGGAGCAAAGTAAGAACATTCAGATTCTAGAACTACTAAATAATATACCAGTAAATATTGATAAGCACCCTTCTCTCAACACGATACAAGGAACTATCTATTATAAGAACAGACCAAACCACTCCGACGACGATATTCTTACTGGACCCTCGGATCAGCAAGTCACCAAGATGAACAGAGTGAAGCGACGGCGAAGCGGAGTTGAGTACACTGGTGTCTACATCCTCACCTTCAAGCTCTGTTCTCTGCCTCTTGATGTCCACATTGGCTGGACACAGTGCTCGGTTCGAGAATACATCCCTAATGTATTCTCGTGGAAGTGATGCCTGCCGATCGAGGAACATAAAAGTACATGCTTCTGCTGTGGTAAAGATGCACACGGCTACAATTATGACCGACCTGCTAAATGCGCAAACTGTTAAGAGGACCATCCTGCGTCATCACGTGAATGCTTTTATTACAGACTCGAAAAGGAGATACTCGCTGTTCAAGCAAGAGAACGCCTTTTCTACCCCGAAGCCAAGAGACAACTAACCGCCAAATTTATCCGCCCGCTGGCTAGCTTTGCTGCAGTGACAGCGGTAACACCTCTTACCAGGGTTCCTTCTAACCTACTACACGATGCCCTTTATCCTCCTCGAAATAGAGGAAGCCCACGACGACAGTCATTCGCACTGTCCGGAAGTTCGGGAATTTCGTCTGAGATACTTCCCATACTCCCACCTCGCCCGTCCATCACTTGCTGATCGTCGTGCAGTGGGAGTTCCAAACCTGAATCTGGACGACGGCCTGCTTTTATTGGAGGCAGCACCACATAAAGAAACTCTGCCACCTCAACGCGCTCCTCGCCAGTCACACAAGACGAAAACCCGGGATCTGTCACCAACGATTAAACCCGCCTTACTCCAAGCCCAACCAAGATTCCCCTTGGTAACGGTAACGGCGCAGACTAGCCAGGTTACTGCTTAGCTCAAATGTCATTCTGGTGCCTTTAATAGGGCGCCAAATGCCCCTCTGCCTCGCTTAGCCGCTCCAGATTAAATTGGGGTGGATGGATGCTTATTCATTTTATAGATCATTAACACTTTATTTTAGTATTTTATTATTTCTTCTTGCTTGGGCTCTATTATTTTTCTCTGCCCTTTTTTCATGGTGATAAATTTTGAATTTATTTATATTATTATTATATGTATCGAGGTTGGTTGAGACAAGGTGACCCAGGGAGGGAGGTTTTCGTGGGACCCGCGGGACTCGGGGTCCCGGGGTTTCGGGAACCCGGGGGACTTGGGAGACCAGGTGGGTTTGGGGGGGTCCACTTGGACCCTTCCGGGGCCCCTTGGGACACCCTTGAGACCCTTGAGGATCCTTTTGAGAAACTGTGGGACCATTTAGAGGCCCCTCTGAATCCTGGAACCTCTGCTTCCCCCTCCCAGCGCTGTAAAACCCATACACAGGAAAATGTTTGTGAGATGCGTGAGTGGAACAATTAATCATTACAGTCAGCGGATTGCTGGCGCAGGGGGCGAGGGTCGCGTCGAGGCTGGTCGAGGTGCGTCGAGATCAGTCGAAACAGTTTGAGGCGAGTCGAGTTGGGCGCGACG
>SDVV010044279.1:0-10171 GCA_016164225.1 Gammarus roeselii
TAGGATGATTGGCTGCTAGATGAAGAGCCAGATAGCAATGCTCCGGAGATGATAGAAATTTTTGGAAACGAAAATAAAATGTGTGATATAGTTGAGTATATATTTGATGACACTCATATATTATTAGGATACACTAACGACTCTATTTTATTTAGACTTGGAGATCAACCTCTCGTTGGGGCATTACTTGACGACGCGAGCCAACCCCCGTTAGACATTGGCGCACCGAATAGAGCCTCCACACTGACCAATTGTCCCTTCCTCCCTCGCTCTAATGCCATGTAAATAGGTTATTGCTCTTCGCAGCTAATGATTGTATTAAACCAAAAATAAAATATTTTAAAATGTGTTTTAATTTCCGTCTGCCGTAACCGTGAAGCGTCAACGCGTCTGTCCATTACTAGTGACGCACGCTCCAAAAAATGGAGTAAATTCAATAATCCATACAACAGAGCACCACAATAGTAACCCATTTACTACCCACAAGAGTAGCTCATTTTCTACCAATATCAGTATCAACCTTTGTATTGCCAACATTATTAACCATTAGAGTACTGGCCTCAACCTTGTTTCGGTTATCGGTTTTACGCACATCAGTATCAGGGTCCGTATTATACCCAGACTTGCCCTTATCTTTGCTATTACCCTCAACCTATGTTTGGACAACAGTATCAGGCTCACGTTCCATACACAGAACATTCATAGGGTCAACAGGCACAGTCATGCATTCAAGCGCAGTAGGATCAAACATGGAATTCCGCGACCATTTCGCGTTATGGACATTTTGTATTAGAAATGTGTGAACAAATAAATATATTTATGAATTTTTATTCAAGAAATCGATACATTTATCCCTAAAAAAATATGATCAGTTTATAAACATAATGGAGACTTAAAATGGTTTCTGGGGCCTTCCGCTGCGTCTTCCCCAGGTATGAAGGAGGCAAAGGTGTTTTGCGGGGGTGCGTAAAATGACTTGTCCACCTCATCGACCATTAGGGGCTTGCTGTCTTGGGCTCCGGGATTGAAGGATTTCCCCACCATCTCATACTTTGGGTCGGTCTCACTCTCTAGCTCGGATTTTTCAAATGTGCGTTTCTGTCCTTGTGTTTCCGCTGTTGTGTATGAGGGATCTTCGATTAACCCAAGCATTGTATATGCTTGAGATATGAAGGAAGCATTAAAGCCTTGACGAAGAACCACACGGCATCGATGATATCGCGATTTCTGATTGAGAAACATCAGAGAAGTGCCTTCAGCGTTGAACAAAAGGTCAACACTGGACTAATCTTATCGAAACAGAAAAGAAACAGATTGTTTCATCTTGAGAATTTGGAGGATCACTTCAAAAGTCGGGCTAGTGCCGATACAAAAGCACTCCCTTCAAAGAAGGAGAATCTTTTAAGGCTCCTGATGTAAGACACAACAGTCTTACCCATTTTGAATACCTCCATCTCGAATAATGTGAATTAGTAAGAGTCATGAAGATGGAGCAGAGATAATCCAGAGATGGACTGTGGTCGGGGCTATGAGCGGGCCACGGCGGAAGTCCAGGCGATGCGAGGAGTGATGGTCGTCTGTTCCGTAACTTGCAGATGCCAGTTTTTATACGATGGCCCTCCACCACTTACCCACCCTTCACCGCTTGGTACCATCACCACCGAACAAGTTGGAACATAGATAGAGCGTCTGGCAGTGTTGCTCACATTGTTCACGTAGTGTTGTCGTACACTGGTTTATAAAACGGTAAATGCTGCAGCTCTATCATTTATTGTAGGGTCGAGCTTGATAGTGACGGGCCTAGTTTCAGTCGTGCTGTACGTGTATCGATTTCTATCATGTCAATTTATTGCTTTAAGGTATTGATATCTTTCAACAACTGTGTTAGACGATTCATTATTTGTTGGTTCTTTTTCTTGTGAAATGGATCAAGCGCCATTGTTGGACATCAATCGAGGACCAGGGACTTTTCGCGGTGACATGCAGCGAAACGACGGCTCCACCTATCCTCCACCTGTTTTAATGGATACAGCAGCGCCTACAACATCAGTGGATTCAGCAGTGGATACAATGCTTAGAGCATCAGTGCCTACAGTGCCTACAGTATCAGTGCCTACAGCGCCAGTGGATACAGTGATGATGGGCTCAGTGTCAGTGGATACATCGCCTACAGCCCTGAAGGATACAGTGCCAATGGATACATCGCTAGTGGATACAGTGTCAGTGGATACAGTGGCAATGGTTACAACAGTGGATACAGCACCGCCTACAGCCCCTATAGATACAGCCCCGATTGTCCCCACACCGCTTGCCATCCCAATTGGCGCCACCCCAGTGCCGACCGCCCAACCGCCTGCCGCCCAACTGCTTGCCGCCGCACCGTTTGCCGTTGCCCCAGTGCCTGCTACACCTGCCAGACCACGTACAGCCCCCGATGCTAGCCCTATCGCCACTCAGCCTACTGTTGTGTTGCCAGAACCGCTGGCAAACCCCGCCGACCGCAGCCTTTAATGCCTCGGCGTTGGATGTATCACGTGGGCTTATATTTTTCCCTGTGAATAAAGACGGGTTTATACGCAACAACCTGAAAATGAGTAAGTTTGTTCCACGTACTGAATACATGAGCATTTCTGCATTGTTCACTAAAGGAGCAGAAGAGCTCGTATCAGGCACAACACTTAAATTAGGTCAGTTTCGGAAATTACAGGCTGGTGTATCTTTAGAAATGACCATATTACTTGAAGATGGGTCCAGTGAGACCAAAGACTGGGCCCTTATTCCCATGGCCACTCATCTGACCAAAAATACGTTACCCACAGAATTCATGGCAGATCTTGGACTTGATCTGCAGGCTCGATTTATAGAAAAGGAGACCGAAGCGAGTGGGTGGTAAGTTCTGGCAGTAAGCAGTGTCGACCAATGGTTCTATCAGACTAGAGTCACAGTAACAAAACACTGGGAAAATAGGTTCCTTGGCCCAAAAAAATGTCCCGGTCTCAATCACATTATCAATATCAAGACGGAAAAAAATGTGTGTTGACTAGTCTCATTGCGCATTTCCACCTCAAAAAAGAAACAAACCTCTACAAATTTAAACGGCGATTGGAGTAGGACACCTTCTTCAAGAACACCTACTTCAAGTTCCCGAGCTTGAACAACCCTGTGGCATTGGAACACTTTCGTGTGATTGAGAATGTGTGTGAGGTCAACATAAGGCTGTATCAACTCGTCAAGGAGCAAGAAGGTTACGGGTTAGTCAACATTGAACGGTGCATCTGATCTACATCTAAGAAGCCAACCATGTTGCCCTCATACTCTGTTCCTCTACATTCAACATTCATGCGTGCATTCAGAATTAATTGGGTAAAAAATTCCCTTTACTGCTCATACAACAATGCAGGGAATAGGTGAAAGCAAAGCTGCCAAGCATGTGAAGTTGTGTTTATCGACTACTGGACTGCAAAACATCAGTATGCCCGAAGAAGACGAGTTCTACCAATTTACAGCCATACACGCTACTATGATTGTGAATCAATACTTGTTCCATGCGAAGAACGGAAAAATGTAGTGAGAAAGCACCAGTTATGTTCGTTCAGTTTTGTGTTGGCGGATAGAGACGGAAAAATTGTTACGCACAAAGTGGTGGTCTCGACTTCGGATCCGATTGAAGAGATGGAAACTGAGCTGGTCATGAATCTATTGTTAGGATACAATGAATACATGGGGAGGATAGCTCTATAGCCCAAACCTATCCTGTCAAAGGAAGATGTGAAGAATTATTGTAAACAACAAGTTTGTGAATGCTGCGGTGACAAGTTTGGACTGAAGTGCAAAACAAAATGCAGGCATCACAATCACTTCATCGAGGGGATCGTATCTCCCCATAAGGAAGTGATAACATCAAACTAGGCCGCGATTTGTAAGGAATACAACTTCAAGATAAGTGAGAAGATGAAATACATGCCATGTATTGCTCACAACGCCTCTGCCTATTATATGCGCTTCATCTTGCGCAAACTGGACACGCGAAACTTTTCCAACATTCGCGTAATACCAAACCAATCGGATAAGATGTTCAGCATAACCGTATTCATGAATGGTGACACATGCAAGTATGGCGACCAGTTCATCGACTCCTTCGCCTTCCTCAACTCAAGTTTAGACACTTTTGCCATCAATCTCGAAGACAGTGGCCACGACATGCCACTCCTGAAATTTCACCTCACTCAGCTCGGGTACAGTGACAAAGTTCTAGAACTCGCTACTCGTAAAAGTCATTTCTGCTAGAAGCCTTAACATCTGATTCTGTGCTGGACCAAACAATGATACTATCGCAACAGGAGATTTATAGTCAACTTCGGGGGACAGGAATATCGGACTCGGATTAAGCTTAAGTGATCGAAATGTGGCAAGCAGCCAAGTGCAGGACGTTACCCGACTAGATGATTATCTACCTACTCATCGATACGCTGCTACTGGCCGAAGTCTTCGAAAAGTTCAGAGCCAATCTGGAGCACGTGACTACACTCTCGACCCGTCCATTTTGTGAGCGTCCCCGGCTTTGCAATGCAAGCTGCCCTCTACCAAGGCAAGATGAAGATGGAGCTGGTCAAAAACATTGAATCATTACAGTTAATCATCAGGAACATTAAAGGCGGATTTGTGACGTTGCCGAAAGGGTTAACCAAGCTAAACAATTCGACCTGCAGAGACTTTCGATCCTGAGCTACCAGTGATATCAGCAATATTCATGGATTTTAACAGTTTATATGCTTGGACAATGATCGATCCCTTAGTAGTGGGTAAAATTCACGAGCTCACACCCGAAAAAATTGAAGCATTTGACCTGGTAAACACATACTGTACAGGCGACTACTCTTTACATTGTCTGCATTGACGCCCAAGTCAGCGAGGGAGTCGCTCGGAAGACAGATGAATTGCCTCTGCTGCTACATCATAAATACGTCTGCTTGGATGACGCGTCACCCATCACGAAAAATCTCTTGGAAGGGTTAGATCACCTCAAAAACAGGAAACGGGCAGAACGAAAACTTATTGCTGGTCATCTGCCGCAGACAGAGAACCTGGTGTCCCTGGAACTCTTCAAGTGCTTCTCAAACAAGGACTGTAAGTGACCAAGATTAATCATCTTATAGAATTAAACAGGAAGCCGTGATGAAAAAATTTATTATGAAAAATATCCAAAATCGTCAGCAATCGACTAACTCATTTGAAATATCCTTCTATAAAATGTTTAGCAATGCATGTTATGGCAAACTCATGTTTGACGCGGCGAAAAGAAGTCTTGAAGCAAAGTTTGTGTGCACAGTCAATGAATTCCGCAAGCATGTAGCAAGTTAACTACTTCAGAGTTGTCACCCCATTGGTACAGAAACAGTCTTCATGATCATATATTGTTGTCTACAAGCAGTTTGTTGTCAGTATGACGTAAGACCAGTGCAGGATGCAGGAACCCGACGACTTTTAAGTTTATGTCTCCTCACTGGGCAGTAGTCAATTGTACCAAAACACACATCGTCTACCTTCACAAACAATATATATCCAGGAATACAGCTACAGGGAGATTGGAGCGTCGGACTTGTAGAAGTAATATATAATGAAATCATTTTTTTTATTATTATTAAATCATTTTGTTTCCATCGTCTAGCTATGGCTTAGTGTTCATATGCGCTATTTGAATTAGCGAAACGCGAGATAAAGTGAATTTGTGACAGCACATCTGTCGGCGGCCGGTTTGTAACTACTTCATGTTTCAAAACATGATTCACAATATATGTTATTGAAAATCTTATAAAAAACACATGTGCATTGGATTGATAAATCCAAAATAAATACATCGCAGCTCATCTCTAGTGTGCTGCTGGCTCGCCTTCATGGAACTGAATGGAATTCACAATATTCCATCATACATTTACACATACAAATACACATTCAAATATGCCCACACCTACCTACATTTATGGACGACAATAAGTGTAATACACATTCATATGCGCATACACCTGCTTACATACATGGAAGACAATCAGTTTAATACACATTCATATGTGCACACACCTACCTACTTTTATGGATGACAATTAGTATAATACACATTCCTATGTGCTCCTACCTACCTACGTATATGGATGAACAATCAGTATTATAAACATTCATATGGGCACACACCTAACTACGTGTATGGATGACAATCGGTATAATACACATGCGTATGTGCACACACATAGCTACATATATGGATGACAATTAGTATAAGTATTAAACTTTTATTAAATCCTTTACATCAATCATCTGGCAATGGGTTATCATTTTTTTTAAATAGTACACATAAAACTTTATTGCCGTGAACACTATTTGAGTTAACGTAAACGAAAATTGACTGGTACAAGATTAAAAAACACGGTGAACTGGATACCATAAGGTTTTACATAGCTTTTTACAATGAAAAAGACAAACGAGTAGGCCATGAAAGCGCTTTATTTGTTCCTAGCGAAAATATATCAGGCAATACATTGGAAGAACGCATCTCTGAGCTAGAAATCAATGGCAGAAACAGCCTGCTAAGGAAACGTATCATTAGAGGTGAAGGAAAATTCTTTGAATATGATAAAGCCTCACAACGCATACAGTTCCACGCCTTTACTCAACAAAACATACCACAATTTGAATATACTGAAGCTACAGGGAATTGGTTCTTTGTTGGAGAGAGATCGGCTGATTTAATGGGCTGAACGGGATGCAAATTATTATCGGTGAAGGTGCCGTAAGCGAAAAAAATCTCCTGTATAAACGATACTGAACGATACATAAACATTTACTCGGATACAATTTCCCGCAGCTTTATGGGTGACTAGAAAGTCAATATTCTTAACGTTATTCTTGTTAATCAATCTTATACGTTTACTCGGGCACATATATAATCTGAAAAATTGCAACGTAGCTTCATTGATTCCATTTCCATCGATCTACGAGACGGTGTTGGCGGAACCATCCCGTTTATGGATGGCGAATCAAGTCTATGCGTATTACATTTTAAAATAAGTTAGAACCTTATAAATATAACGGTGGAAATACTTAAGGTCATTTGGTAACTAGCAATCATGAGGGTGGTTTATGCTCATTCGTCGTACAAACAATACGGCGCTTTATTCGCATAACGTTGACCGGTTCACAAGCCCGATATCGTACCAGAGAGGAAGCGGCTTGTTTACAACCATAGCCAGTCATGTGAGACGGACACTACCCTTTCTAAGAAAATATCAACTGCTTGCTGCCGCAGATATGGCCTGGAACATAGCACACGACTACTCTGAACGAAAAGACATGTGAAAATCAACCAAGGAACATGGGATCGCGACACCCAAGAATGTTGTAAAGAAAGCAATGGTTGGCGGTATGAAAAAGGAAAAGTTACGAAAAAACGTAAATCAAAGAAGCACATAAAAAAGAAGAAGACGTGTCATCTACCTGTGTTTCAGTAATACATAACACCATTCAAGTACCGTGAACGTTAGTATCGAGCGAGTATCTATACGGGCAACATGCTTGGCGGATCATCTCTCAACATGACGGGACTGGAAGCTCCTACGGAAAACTCCGAGATGAGTGTGATTGATATTTTCCCTTCAGTCAACAAAAACTATTTAATTGAATCAAGTTTCGAATCATAATATGAAAGAAATTATACAAGTACAAACAGCAGCCTGTATGATGCTAGAATTACTGATTATTTTATCGAATTCTATATTCCAGGCTACGATATTGGAATAGTTGATTTGAGCTCGTTAACTGCCGAATTGAAAATCCGTGTTAAGACTGCAGATGGATCAGCATTGGCTGCTGCGGCAAATGTTATACTCGTGGATGGATTCTTTCATCGTATGTTCCAGAGTCATTCTCCATTCCTAAATAACGTTCAGTGTGAAGGGAACAGTTATACAGGACTATTAAATAATCTACAAGCATATACCATCCATGACAAGTTCAGATCAGAACAATAAAGGGTTGAATATGATGTAGAAATCCCTTCAAACAGGCATTCCAGATACCATCAATGCGGGGAATTTCGCTAATCTCAACGATAAATAAACATGGATTCAAGAAAGTGCTCGTCGTGGTAAACATATGATGGGTCCTTTAAAATTTTATGTATCAGGGAGCAACAGGTATTTATTGGATAGCGTCAGTGTAAATAAACGTTTGGAGCAGGCAAACCCAAGTACAGTTCTTCTATCGCACGATGATGAAGAATACATCTACGTAGTAGACTCGTGCAAATTATGGTGCAAAAAGGTTATCCATATCCTAAAGCTTTGCTTGCTCTAGATAAAGCACTCACAAAAACAATGACCTGATTGAATACATGTTCGATAGACCCATTGTCAACACAACCGTGTTTCGTACCGGTCAAAACACCATTTCGATTAAATCCCCCGTTAACGGGGTTGTTCCACATAAATTTGCCCTATTTCTCATCGATCATAACGACATCACAAACGTTGTGTTCGATGTAAACGAAAACTGCGTTACCAACATTAGGTCATCGTTACCCAGAGAGTGTGTTATACGCTTTTATTTACGGTTGTTTAAGTAAGGTAAAAGGTGCGAAGGTTTTAATGATAACACTGGTTATTTGATAATATTATTTTGAATTCAGAACAAAGTAACAGGTCAACAGGTTAACTCTCAAACGAGCATGATTAATGATTGTGATATAAACAGACACAACAGAACAAAAGTGTACTTTGTGTAAAATCAAATTGAACAGTGCAAAGGAGAAAAGAAAAGCGTACAGCAAATAAAATAAGAGCGTAAGTGACAGCAAAAACCCACCCTCCTCACCAAGCTGTTCAGTTACGAAGTGAGGTCCCATTCAATTTACCCCTCTACTCTTGAAAATTATGGGAGGGCCTTGAATTTATGTGTATGAAATGATCCTCGAACAAGGGAACCAATCTACAATTGGTCACTCCCAAGGGGGCGTGTGTCTTAATACCTTGACTCACATTGGCACACAAAATAAACCAAGGTCGTTAACTATTTTACAGGCTCCTCCCAATCTTTTTACAATTTAAGATAACCCTGAGAGTGAAACACGGCCCCTCTTTGTTATTGGTTCCCGGCCAACACATGCTGAATCGTCGATTTTAACAGGATGCCCAAATGTCACTACACTTGTCAACGTCTCCTGATCATGTTATGCCATATGGAGACGGACTGCTGCTGTTTGCTAAAAGAAACCCTTTGCAGGGAAAATAGGAAAATATGCAAGGCAAGAGATTTCATCATGTAACTTAAGCTAGGGTTAGCAGGCCCACACTGTCTCTCGGGCAGTGGGAAAGATTTACGTGATCATAACAAGTGCGCTCAAGCGTACCATCTAACACTTTCAGCTCTAGGAATGCGAAACAGCCTTCATCTCATCACAAGACAAAATTTCTCGGCAGGAAGAACTATATTTGTTATAGATACAAGGCCAACCTGTCGGAAGATGTGATCAATCTTGAAAAAAAGAGCAAACATACGTATATCAGTGAATTGCGAAGTTGCGGCCCTTCAAATAAGATCTAATTCCTGGTAGGTTATACACTCGTGGTCGTCCAGTAACTAATGGCTGATAATCAAATTGATAAAATATCAAAGAGTTATGAAACAAACCTATTTAGGATGCTTTGCCGGAAACAAAATGCACCTGCATCCCAAAGACGAATACATGATTGTAAACAGCGAAAGCGACCCTAATAAGATGGGGCATTGGATTCTCATATTTAAAAGATAAAGAATATACACTTCTTTTGCAACTGGTTTGGGTTAAACCCATTTATCTACGCAGGAAACATAGTTTCGTACAACAAAACTCATTTAAATATATCGCTCATACAACAGAAACGAATACAAAGTAATCATTCCTTGGTCTGTGGACCGTACTGTATTTACTTTGCTTGTCATCTATGTCGAAATAAGCCGTAAAAAAATATCCAACGTTTCTACAACAAATAATTACGGAAAAAATGATACCAAAGTCGAAACATTCGTTATGAAAGTGTCCGGAAAAAAACCTCGTGTACCAAAAATATGTGCGGAATATTGACATTTCATACAGCCTGCAAAGTACTATGCAATTGTTCTTAATAAAATTATACTATATATC
>SDVV010044280.1:0-10170 GCA_016164225.1 Gammarus roeselii
TTACCTCTCTCCATTTACCTCTCTCCATTTACCTCTCTCCATTTACCTCTCTCCATTTACCTCTCTCCATTTACCTCTCTCCATTTACCTCTCTCCATTTACCTCTCTCCATTTACCTCTCTCCATTTACCTTTCTCCATTTACCTCTCTCCATTTACTTCTCTTCATCTACCTCTCTCCATTTACCTCTCTCCATTAACCTCTCTCCATTTACCTCTCACCATTTCTTCTCTCCATTTGTATATCACTATTCACCTGCCACTATTTACCTCTCTCTATTTACCTCTCTCAATTAACTTTCATCATTTACCGCCCTCTATTAGATCATCATTAACCTCTCCTCATTTACCACTCTCCATTTACCACTCTCCATTGAGCACACTTAATTGAGGTCTCTTCATTTACCTCTCTCCATTTACCTCTCTCCATCTTGCTCTTTCCTTTTACCTCTACATTTAAATCACTCCATCTAACTCTCTCCATGTACCTCTCTTCATTTACTTCACTCTGTTTACCTCACTCTATTTATCACAGTCTATTTAATTTACTCTATTTACCTCTCTCTACCTACCTCTCCCAATTTACTTTTAGCCATTTACCTCTCTTCATTCATCACTGTCCATTTTCCTCTCTCCCTCTAGCTCTCTTCGTTTACCTCTCCCCCTTAACCTCTTTTCATTTATCTTTCTTCATTTATCTCCCTCAATTTATCTCTCTCCTTTTACGTTTCTCTATTAACCTCTCGCTATTCACCTCTCCATTTACTTGTCTTCATATATCTCTCACCATTTTTCTCTCTCCTCTCTCTCTACCTCTCCTCTCTCCATTTTCCTGTCGCGATTTACCTCACGCTACTTGCGCCCCTCCATTTACCTCTCTATTTACCTCTTTCCTTTAACTTCTTCATCAACCTCTCATCATTTACCTAGCTTCATTTACTTTTCTCCATTTACCCATTTCTATTAACCACTCTCCACTAACATTTCTTCGATTACCTCTCTACAGTTACCTCTCTCTATTTGCCTCTTTCCATTCACCTCTCCATTTACCTCTCTCCATTTACCTCTCTCCATTTACCTCTCTCCATTTACCTCTCTCCATTTACCTCTCTCCATTTACCTCTCTTCATTTACCTCTCTCTATTCACCTCTTCCTATTTACTTCTTTCCATTTACCTCTCTCCATTTACCTTTCTCCATTTACCTTTCTCCATTTACCTGTCTCCATTTACCTCTCTCCATTTGCTTCATTTACCGCTCTTTATTTGCCTCTTCATGAACTATCTTCATATACCTCTCTCCTTTACCTTCTCTCTTCATTTACCACTCTTCATTTACCTCTCTCCCTCCTGCTCTCTTCATTTACCTCTACCCCTGAATCTCTTTTCATCTAGTTTTCTTATTTTGTTCCTAGTTTTCTCTCCCTATTTACCTCTCTCTTGATTTGAATGTGGAAGTGGCGAGAGAGCGTGCAATGAACAGGCGTGAGTTGAGAATAGTTGTGAACAAGCTGATTTTTGACGCTGCCCTGATGTGATTTCCCGCTCTTGGCATCATGTTGTCCTCCATTTACCTTCCTCCATTAACACTAGCCCATTAGAAAGGGTGTGCTACGAAGCAAAATTGAAAGGACGTAATTACGAAATGAATTTGCAAAAAGATAACTTGCAAAGAACCCAATTTATGTGTAAATTAATTTGTATCAACGATGACATGAGTAAACCGTGCCGTTGTGCTTCAATGCCGTAAAAGTATGTTATTTTTTTGCCACATGTCTGTCACACTGCTCGCTTGTGACAGTCTAACAGGTGTTCTCCATTGACATGACTGCAGCTGGGGCAAATGCTTCTTTTCATGCCGCCTCTCAAATGGTGCCGTTTAGCCCGTCTCCCATAAGTCCAGCCTCTGTTGTAGTGGGCAGTAAAATACTGATGGCACTCTTTCCAATAACTTTGTCCAAATTCATCTCTTCAAAAATTAGGTACGAATTTTGAAAAGGTATTTAGATACAGTATCTTCACCAACACTGTTGGCATACACACCTGTGTTTAGGTACAATATCTACCCCAACACTGCTGGCATGCACACTTGTATTTAGTTATAGTATCTTCCCTATCCCAGCTGGCATGACGATATACTCAAAATGCCGCAAAATGTCTCTAAGCTAGCCAGAATAGTACAGTCGGCTGAACGTTTGTCGAAGGGCACACTGAAGTGAGCGAATTGGACCTATCTGTCATTTTCACTTCAAATTAGCATATTTCCTCTCAATGAGTTCCCACACTTTCGTGTATCGTTGGGGCACGTTTGTCATGATTGGCCCACACTGACTGAGTAACACGTTTGTCATGATTGGCCCACACTGACTGAGTAACACGTTTGTCATGATTGGCCCACACTGACTGAGTAACACGTTTGTCATGATTAGCCCACACTGACTGAGTAACACGTTTGTCATGATTGGCCCACACTGACTGAGTAACTGAGTAATCTCGGCGCAATAAGTGAATCGTCTCGGCACAGTAGGTGAGTCATTTCGGTACAGTAAATGTCATCTCGGAACAATAAATGAGTCATCTCGGCACAATAAGGGTAACATCTCTAAGCTGACAGGTTGAATACAACAACATTTCGTTCATTGCGCGAACTTTCAGTCAGAATTTAAGTTTGACTTTTCAGTGGATATCGCCTCATGTAATAGCAAAGTGGGCTTACTTGATTTGCCATTTAATGTTATTGCTACCGAAATAAATGTGGATATCATCCACCTTAAAAAGAAAGGAAAACGATGACTAGTGCCAACGTAGCTAAAACTCTGGTCGATATAATCCACATGATCAAGTGTTTTTTGTCCTTGTTTTCCCACTTCACGTATGGGGGGGGAGGCGACGCATAGTGTGATCGGCAGAGGCTGTATCTAAGATGCGCTATCCAAACGCCACTGCCAATTTTCTGAAGGTGAATTTGTAAGATAGCTCTTCGAAGAAGAATTTCGCTACGGTACTTTGTTCGTCACTGTCAGTCTCCACTAGTTATCAAATTTGCAAACAAGGGCAAAAAATTACTGTCATGGTGATGAATAATGACGTTTTAGAATAGAATTTACTATACAGATTCGTAATTTAAGAACATCCTAAGATACTAAGGGCTCAGCTCTTTTATTCATGGTCGCTTTACTTTGCTAGAATCTATTAAACTGGAAGTTCTCAGGATTTTGGGGCAATTAGAAAATGCTTAGCCACAATTTCCAAAATCTGGGGAGTGGGATTCGATTTAAAACTTCCGATTTTGGACCTCCTCTTGTCATTCCCTCACGTGTTTGAGTGCAGTTTCCCCAATACCTCCCTCCTACCTCTCAAGATACGCCTCTAGCTGATGGCGACTTCCAACAAGGAGAGTACCTTTGAGTTCTGATGAAGCACATGAGGATATTACTTACTCAAACAATTATATAATTGATCACTTTTCGGTTCATGCATTGATCAACCCAACTTGCCCATTTTAAAATATTATTCCTGAATCTGCGGCTCAACGCATGCACCCGCTTGACAAATTTGAGGAACGGAATACATTTCCTATTACTTTATCCGTGGCCTTGTTCAATAGTTTTGGAAAAAATACTCTGATAATGTATTTAGTTAACTAGTTTGCCCAGCTATACACACATGGCTGCTACGAGCCAGATGCTTTTGCTAGTCATTGGAGAGTGCCTCTTCCGGTATAGTATGGACGATCATAAGTCGTAGTGCAGGATAGATGATACTCACCTTGTTACAGACACTCCCTAACTGGATCGACACGTTCTTTCTTAATAACAAATTTTGTAGTCGTGGATATTATTTAATTTAAGAGACCCTGACGTAACATTGCAATAGTACACTAACTTAGAGCACTGCACTTCAGTTGTGTTTCATTATTCACTATAAGGGCATGCCATGTCATGGGACCATAACATACCCCATTTTGCGGTTCGACCTGGCACGGCTTGGTGCAGCACGGCGAGCACGGCGTGGCACAGCGCGGCGCGGCGCAGCAAGGCCAGAGCGGTGCTGTGCGGCACCGCGCGTTACGGTGCGGCATGGTGCGACACGATGTGGCACAGTACGGCGCGGCATGGCGCGCCTTAGCACAGCACTGTACGGAATGGCATGGCGCGGCACGGTGCGATACGTTGCGACACGGCCTGGTATAGCACGGTACGTTGCAGATCGGTAAGGCAATACGAGGCACGGCAGGCACGGTGCGGCACGGCGCACCTTGACATGGTACCACGTGGTGAGACGCGGCACTTTACTGCACGACACGGGCGACACGGCGCGGCAAGACGCGCCAAGGTACGGCACAGCGTAATACGGGCGGCACGGGGCGACACGGCATAGTCCGGCAGAATGCGTCGTGGCGAGTATATCTTATTGTTCAGGAATAATTTATTTTGTTCGGTGCTGAACATGTTCGGACTTGTTGGTGTCCCTCTAAGGTGAGAGGACCAAAATTGTCCCAAAAATTTCATTAGGGGCCTGACGAGTGAAGAACATAACGGAAGCACGATATCCCTGAACTCGAAGCGGTCCTTTCTGAGAACAGAGCCAAGGGTTCTTTTGCCTTTCTTGCGGGTAGCTTACACTTAGTCTCTCCATTTGAGATCATTGGTGATCCCACTTAGTTATATGGAGCTTCCACTTGGTCCCTCCATTTGAGATCATTGAGATCCCAGATCTGCTTACTGTCCCACTTCGCTCATTTTCTGGCCTGCCATCAAGTAATTAGTGTTTTATTGTGTTCCAATGTGCATCACGGTTCACATGGCCACTTGCCAGACCAGTCCACTAGTTTATCAAGGTAATTTTGATTGTGTATGAGATCATGCTCTCAAGTCTCTTTCTGACAGAGTTTAGTGTCGTCTGTAAATATGGATGACTTGACGATGACCCTAAACGAGAGTGGCTCACTTGACTATTTTTCCAGTAATACCGCGCGCCGTCACTTTTTTCAGTAAGCGATAATGGACCTTAACCCATACTTTTTGAAATTCATAATAGGTTAGGTTGACAGATTTGCTGGCGTTGTTGTTGTTGTTGTTGCTTAGCCCCGGTTTCCACCTGCGGTTGTGGAAACCGCGCCAGCACCCCGCCCGAAACCCTTGATACCTACCGACACGCGAGTGTTGAGACAAAGAGAGGTGGTAGACGAGAAATGGGTGACCGTCTTAGTGGTGATGTAGAGTGTTTTTGTTGCTGTCTGAATTAACTTTGTGGGTTGTGTGGCAGTTAACAAGTGGCCACCCGTGCGGTATCATTTTAATTGTGGACACCAAAACATTAAAACTTGCAGCGTTTTCATGTCCCTCAGCCACGCTGCAACGCCTCAACCAGACGTGTGCAGGGATAACCTCATGTGGAACAGAAAGGTTTTGGAGGATAGAAATGATGGGGATTGTTCACTTGTCCATGAAAAACAATGCAGTGTAAATGTCGTGGCTCTGGTGTCTTGAAAGTGTCGGTGGGCCCAAATGCCGGGCAGCGCACAGGCTGCGTCCACATCAACACCGCAGAGATGGCGCACAAGGCGCAATCCCCACCGGCGAGGATATGAAACAGGGTGGGTTGAGGGACTTTCGCTGGGGCCGGAGCCCCAGACGTCGCCACCGCAGGCAAGGCATCTTGATGAAGTTGGCCCACCTGACTCGTGTAGGCTCCCTAGTGGGCGTCATATATCTCGGTGGCCTTATTGAAAAAGTCATGGAGATTGCTTCTGAGCCGTCAGGTTAAGTGCCCTCTATGAGGTGGTTTCTCTCTTGGTGGCATGTTATAGTTGTTTCTATACATTTTTCCAAAATTTTGTTCACCACAGATGTGAAAGGAAATGGTCTATGGTTACCTGGCTTGTGTTTCCTACCCTTCTGGAATATGGCCATAACATTTGCTGTTTCCCAATCAGCTGCATAATTCTAGTTCACATAGACCTATTAAAGGTTTCAGTAACGGGACTGTTTATGATTTCGGAGAGGATTCGTAACACTATCTAGTGTAGATCACCTAGTCCTGTAGATTTCCATGTGGTTCAGTTTAAAGAGTTATTCCTGCACATCATCAACAAAAAATTAACACTTTCCAACGTTTGCTTATCTCCAGCCAATTCAACTTTTAAGGTATTCATATTCTCATTAGTGCAGCCGCTCACAAAAGAATAGTTGAGTATGTTACACATGCTTGCGTCGAATGATTGTTAATCACCAGCACTCTTTCGTAGATGGCTGATGCTATTACGAAGAAGACGTCTCTCATTCACACATGCGTTAACATTGGTATCTTTATTTCTCTTGGCAAATCTGACCACTCTCTTCACTCTTCTACCAGTTTTGTGGGCTCGATACAATGTCTGTCGGCAGTCAATAGTTTCTTAAACTTTCTTATTCAAAAACGAGGGATTGTTTTTCTGAACTTTTTTCTCAAGTATGTATCGATTGTTCAAATGTTTCAAAGCATTCATCAAAGCATTCATCTGCGGCCCTGCCATCGAATTGGTATCCAGAGTCTATGTTTGCAATTGCGTCTTTCAAGCCGTCAAACTGGCTCTTCGTAAATTGTCGTTATTCCTTGCTGGATCCGGTATTGTTCGGCTTGCTGTGAGCAAGAATTTAACAGTTTGAGGACCGCTGTTTTTCCTTTGTTACCAAATCAACTAATATTTCTTCAGTAGATAAAAAGATAGTATGTTAGGCCGTCTGGTTGATTGTTCCGCGTACTGTTTCGTGAATTCACAGGTGGCCATTCCGATAATCAAGTCCGCTAATAGCTAATTCGCCAATTAGCGAACTCAAGATAAGTTAGCGGGTTAACTGATTTAAAAAACAGCGGAATATCGTTAGTGGAATGGCATAATTGAAAGTACGCTAATTGCTAACTTTATGCAAAAAATCTCGTAAAATCCGATGTACAAATAACTATTAATTACGATACTTTATACACTGTAAAGATGATGTATGTGAATGTATTACATTAGAGAGTACGTGAATACTAAATAGTTATTACGAAAGTAAAAAGCTTCAAACGAAACAGAACGTGTTCAACCTTGTTTGATACTCGTACGCAAAAGCTTCAGACGCCAGAGTGATGCGCTGGAACTCGTATTACGCATCTTGTGCTGGGCTGCTAGAGGTGCTAGAAGACGCCGAGAAGGACAAGCTGAACGTTGTCATCCGCAAGCAGAGCCTCTCGTTATTCGATGAGGGTGACAAGGACTTACTGGGTCAATGTTGCAAAAGGTCTCGATATCCTGCAGTCTGAGGAGAATGCCTGCATGGGTATTCGCCTTCCCAGCCTCAAGCTGATAAAGGACCAAGTAGAGGAGTTGAGAACTGACACCAGCATCGACGAGGGCCATGAGCTGATGAACTATTTGTTGGAAAACAGCGAGAACCGAGGGTGGCCTTCAAGGAAAGGTTTGATCACCTGTTCCAAGAAATGGACCTCCTGATGTCCACAGCCCTCCACACTCACTTCAAACTTGGAGTGGTGGGCTACATTAATGAGGGAATAAAGGACAAAATCAGGAGCATCCGTGAGATTATGCACAAGATGGCCTCTGATGAGGAGGTCGCCAAATTCCATGTGCAGCAAGTGAGTGAGGATGATCCCTTCACGTATATGAGAAAGACAACAGTCAGCCGGCGGTGACTCCAGGCAGTCTTCAAGAGAAATTGGACAGCACCTACGAGGGATGGAACAAGGTGGAGTGGAGGTAAACAACCCCTCTCTCCGTTGACCAGGTTCCCCTACTCCAAGGAAATGCCTGGTTGGACTTATTCAACATGTGCAACTACCCCTCCCAACCTCCGCGGCCGTGGAGAGGCTATTAGCATCGAACCCGATGTCCTCAGACCCAAGAGGTCATCCCTGACGGTCGAACACTTCGTGAAGCTGGTCTAGCTCAAGTTGAAACTGCAACTGTTGAAAGAGGACAAGGTTGATTCGCATTGAATTATTGATTATTTTGAAACAAAACGTAAACGTTAAATGTCAAGTTGAAGTATTGATTGTAAATATTATTGATCAACGGTTTTTATTTTTTGCAAAATTAACTAAGAAGAATGCAAAAAAAAATTGCGTCAGAGGATTAGCGTTAGCGGACCGGTGATCCTGGAAAATTAGCGGATTAGCGGTTAGTGGAATGGCCAACAAGGTTAGTGGATTAACGATTAGCGGACTAACAAAAAATTAGCGGATGACCACCTCTGTTTGGATGTAATCATTTATACGTCGTATCAACCTATCAGTCCAAAATTCAGCTTTCAGGGTTGTGCATTGATGTCAGGTAGGTTAAAATCCCTATTAAGATAATCTCTTGGGAAGAAGCGAAGGTATTGTACAATTCGTCGAAGAGAATGTCTCTTTCCGCTACTATTATCTGGTAATTTCGGTATACAAATAAAGCTTTAAGTGTTTTTCTCGTCAGAGAGCTTAATCTCGACCTGGATTATCTCATGTGTCGTTGTTGTTGCTGCCCTGCAAAGTATAGGACGAAGAATACCTTTGGCCTAAAGCACTGACCTTTCTCTCCCTCCCTCGGAGATGCGTTCTGGTCATTAGTGCCTGCCCATTTCATACTATATACTTTTTGCTTTCTTATGTGCTTTGGTTGACATGTATGCTGTTGAGCTGCGCCCAACGCCACTCAATTCACTGCCATCAATGCTTCTGCTGCCCGATTAAGTTATTTTCTCATCGCTTTTCCTTGGTAGCTGGACGAGCTCCTGCTCTCTGTCTTGCTCATTTAGGTCCCGTGTTATGTATTTCCATTCGTTTTCTTAGTTACGTCGTTTGTCGGCCCTTTTCACACGCACATCTCGGACTATCGCCTAGTGCAATATTTGTATACATTACCTGCGTTTTGCCGCGCGCTTTAAGATGCCGTTCGTTGCGCTGGAATTATTTAGATCTTTCTTCAGAAACTGCTCATGTATTTATTTGACGTAGTCCTCCTTCGTTTCCTTTCTTTTTGATGGCACGATTGATGTAGTTGATCCTGACACGCATCTTGTTTGTGACCTCCTATCATGGTAAAATGCCACTTTTTAACCATTACTAGTCGGGTGCATTCCTACGTGGACCATGACGAGGTCATCCTTTTTGGTGCTGTTTGCCAACTTGGCTGGTGAGCATATGCAGTGTGGTTCCCGGGACGACAGAGCTCTTGTTGCCTATTTGTCTTCCGCTGTTTGACTCCTTGTCCTGATGATTCAGGATACTATCGCCAAGTAGAAAACACACATAGCCAATCACTTCCTGCTTCGGTCACTTGTTTGCTAGTCGCTCGGTGCCTATAGTACTGCCAAGCTGCCTCTCGTTGTTCCTACATGCAGCTCCGCGCTGATGACGGGATCAAGTAGATTTAATCTGTTTACCTGTGCGCTCTTTTGAGGTGAGTCGCAAGTGAGGAGTGGGGTAGCTTATGAACTACTCGGTGAGGATTGTGGGTGAGCCTGCATCGTGTCAGCTCTGTGTGCAGTTGGCTTTCTGGCAGAACACTTGATGCATTTTCGGTTTCCGTCCGTGCTGAAATCACCATTAAAACAATGAAGAAAATACGTCTAGTTGCTCGTAGGACATTGAAAAGATCTGCGCCTTTTTTTATCGTGACCGTTCCAGGTGCCTGAACTCATGTGTAGGATGTCCGGAAGGAGTAGTGATAAGGGTTTGTGTTGTCTTCATTTATTCCAGTAACGTTCTTACCAACTAGAATGTTTCGAATCCACCAGCTAAGCTTCTGTGGGCACTACTTATGATGATAAAATGCATGTAACTAAGTAACTTCCCTTCTATCAAGCGTGAAGGATTTAAACCACACTATTAGCACTTGTGATATTTTTATTAGGTGTCCATGACTCAGCCCTGGCACTTAATAATTGCTCACGGATGTCCATATAAAATAAACTATTATTTATTTTAACAGCACTGATTGATTGGACACTACTAGCACTTTTACTTATTTATTATTATCCAATTCAAGTTTCCTGCACGTTAAGAGACTACGGTGGTGATTGTTGGCAGACTTAGGTGTTTGAAGGCAGACTCTGGGGCTTGCAGCCAGACTGAAGTGCCTGTAAGCAGATTTGTGGTGTTTGAAGGCAGGCTTGGGGTGTTTGACGGTAGACAATGGTGTTTGATGGCAT
>SDVV010044281.1:0-10170 GCA_016164225.1 Gammarus roeselii
AGAATTTTTTTTTTTTTTTTTGGTCTTCAATCGCAAGTGATTTTTTTTACTACAGTTTTACTACTGTCAATATTATTGACAGTCAATAAGTCAATAATATTGACTTATTGACTGTGCAATTCAACCCTTATATTAACAACAGGTCAAATATTGTTAATATAAGGGTTGAATTGCACAGTCAATCAGTCAATATTATTTACCACAATTAACTGCTGCTGGCTAACTATGTATAAAATTCACTCCAAGTATTAGAGATCGAGACGGGCTTTCGAGGCCATAAAACTATCTGGAATCTCTCTTTCATGATGAGGCATATCGGTAAAAATGGTCTCCCAGAAGTGTCCTCATCCCAATTAGCTTAGATTAGAGTGTCAAGGATTTCTAGTGCACTGGCGTCAATGTTCTTCTGGCACCGAACGTCAAACCAGTGGCCAGCGCTGCGATAAGTCATCGTCAGTCTCCGGGATTGCTTCGATTCACGGTATGATTAGGTCACTACTGTTTACAGGGAGAGGTCATTTCCACTAAGGTTGGTCCCTACTGTTTATAGGAAAAGATCATTCCCACTAAGGTAGGTCATTACTGTTAACAGAGAGGTCATTCCCACTAAGGTAGGTCACTACTGTTTACAAGGAGAGGTCATTCCCACTAAGGTAGGTCACTACTGTTTATAGAGAGAGGTCATTACCACAAAGGTAGGTCACTATTGTTTATAGGGAGAGGTCATTTCCACTAAGGTAGGTCACTACTGTTTATAGGGAGAGGTTATTCTCATTAAGGTAGGTCACTACTATTTACAGGGAGAGGTTACTCCCACTAAGGTAGGTCACTACTGTTTACAGGGAGAGGTCATTCCCACTAAGGTTGAGTTCTGTCACTGCGCTGAGTAAATACTTTCAATTTGCCAGTAATACTGCGACACTGCCATGCGACCGCCGCTCCGGATGGAGGAGCTAAATTTCTCCAAGTTAGGGGGGGGAAACGTATTTCAAGTTTTCCATTAAATTGAATTCTATGTATAACTTGACATGTCGACGTTCAATACTGTATTCCTTTTTTTTCGGACCTCAACGAATGAGGCGGCCACCCCCACCGCCTCTCTTGGCTACGCACCTGCTACGGGATGATAACTCGTATAGAGCTTTTGCATGTCTGACCGCAAGATGGCATCATTGGGCGGCAATCGAGTTGTCTTACGTTAAACCCTGTAAAAAAGTCATAACATCTTGAATTGTTCAGTTGATGCTAAAGAGACGCCAAATCCGTGATTTGACTATTATAACATTCTAAAACGGCAAGTATTGTAAATGCAATGTAGGGCAACCAACAAAGCCTTGCCTCTGCAGAAACTCTGAGCCATGAACAGACTGGAAAATATATCGTGTACCTGGAGGATTGTAGATCGATTTGAAATTATTAAGATATCCAAATCTTTCATTGGTAAAAGTAATTTAAAATAGCAAACTTGATCCATTTGCTAATCAACGTTGTTCCAAGTGGTTGGTGCAACTCTCGGTTAGCATGTTTGGCGTGTCTAATTTGCCAAATATAATGATGTGTCATCGACAGCCACTGACCTCTCTCGACCCATCCTTGTGGGATCAGTCTATTAGCCTTCAAACAATAATATATCTCCACATAATGAAGCACACAGTCTCTCTCCACTCAACTTACCCCTAAACCGTGTGTCTCATTCACTTTCTCAGGTAGCACACCTTCACTGCCGTCTTTCCTCTCTTCTTGTGGTCGTATATTTTCTCATTTCTTTGGTCCATTCTTTAATGATAGTTTGTTTTTCATGCTGCATGAGAACAGTAATATTACCCACCCCAAATAGGACTATCTTGATGTGCATTCACGCTGTATGTATCCTCTACGCTTACATTCACAGCACCAGCGCGCTCGTAATTCACTCTTCGTGAGTCACAACATTCACAATCGAATTCAATATCTCGTCCGGTCGCTTAAATTATACTGTCCGAACACCTCGATTAATTTCGGTAAGAGTCGATTCTTTTTAACTGTGCAATAAGCCAAACTGTGAAGACAAAGGACCTGTGTAATAATGCATTCGGCCCGGTCGTCGATTGCCGACACAATACATGGTAGTCTTCTTCCCCGTTCAATATGTATAATCATTTATAGAGACCAATTATTACAGTATCTGTTACGAACATTAAATTGTTATCTGGAATATATCCAATATAAATTCTCATGTCTAAGTCGATAAACTCGAATACAAACCTTCTCCTGAATCCCTTCGCAAGGATCCACTTGAATATTATTTAGTTGTGAGCGTCGTAACATATCACAGCTGTTCTGCCATCCTTCGTCGTGCACGCTTCCTACTACACGACGTCCCTGGAATGCTTTGATTGCACAGGAGCCTCCCCATGGTATGCGAGGGGGCAAGGGCACGCCCCCCGTTCCATGCACGCTGCCCTCTCTTTGTTAATAACCCAATAATTACCTTCCCTTGATGACCTGTGAGAAGCGATTGATGCTCCTCGCTGCTTTGTAGCCTCCTTGAGACTTGCCTTCGTGGAGACGTGTGTGGTCGCCAGAGCAGGGCTAGTTACAGCGTGTAAACACATGCACAAAGGTGTGTGAACACATGCACAAAGGTGTGTGAACACATGCACAAAGGTGTGTAAACACATGCACAAAGGTGTGTAAACGCATGCACAAATGTGTGTAAACACATGCACAAGGGTGTATAAACACATGCACAAAGGTGTGTAAACACATGCACAAAGGTGTGTAAACACATGCACAAAGCTGTGTAAACACATGCACAAAGGTGTGTAAACACAAGCACAAAGGTGTGTAAATACGTGCACAAAATGTGTAAATACATGCACAAAGGTGTGTAAACACATGCACAAAGGTGTGTAAACACATGCACAAAGGTGTGTAAACACATGCATGAAGGTGTGTAAACACATGCACAAAGGTGTGTAAACACATGCACAAAGGATTGGATCAGAATTAACATCGAAAAATCGGACTAACTGATGATCGGAACTAAACGGTTGTAATTTACTCGGACTTTAGTGGTTGGACCCAGCATGATTCCATCGATGATGGGTCCAGCAATATGTAGGCATCAGAGGCGATTAATAAATAAAGACATCATCCCGAAGTGGCGGGGCCAGACAACCCAATCTAAAACTATATATCCCTTGCCCATTAAGGGATCAGTAATGCGGCGAGGGCACGACGGCTCAAGAAGAGTGAGGAGGAAGAATGGGTAGAGAGGGTTAAATGTCCTGGAGTAATTCGCTCCCCTTTGGTGGTGGGTTGCAAACTATATTGTTATTGAATAAATTCGAATACTTTGTCTGAACTAATGTCTGAAAATTGGATGAAGTTTTTGGTAAATGTATTTAGTTACAATAGAGGGTTCAACTCTGGCTGGAGTAGTTCCTTCGCCAGACTTTGGTTGTCTAAGACAGGTCATGTTCTCACCGCATCCTTTGGTGGTCTAAGACAGGTCATGTTCTCACCGCATCCTCTGGTGGTCTAAGACAGGTCATGTTCTCACGGCATCCTTTGGTGGTCTAGGACAGGTCATGTTCTCACCGCATCCTTTTGGTGATCCAAGACAGGTCATGTTCTCACCGCATCCTTTGGTGGTCTAAGACAGGTCATGTTCTCACCGCATCCTTTGGTGGTCTAAGACAGGTCATGTTCTCATCTCATCCTTTGGTGGTCTAAGACAGGTCATGTTCTCATCTCATCCTTTTGGTGGTCTAAGACAGGTCATGTTCTCACCGCATCCTTTGGTGGTCTAAGACAGTTCATGTTCTCACCGCATTCTTTGGTGGTCTAAGACATGTCATGTTCTCACCGCATCCTTTGGTGGTCTAAGACAGGTCATTTTCTCACCGCATCCTTTGGTGGTATAAGACAGGTCATGTTCTCACCGCACATTTTGGTGGTCTAAGACAGTTCATGTTCTCACCGCATTCTTTGGTGGTCTAAGACAGTTCATGTTCTCACCGCATTCTTTGTTGGTCTAAGACAGGTCATGTTCTCACCGCATCTTTTGGTGGTCTAAGACAGCTCATGTTCCCACCGCATCCTTTGCAAAATGTCTCGGTAACTAGGATAGATTTTGCTGTGTGTACGAGGTGCAGATGATGATTGATTTTTCTAATTTGACTTGAAACCTTTACCAAGGACTAAACAACACCAAGACACGCAGGCTCTTGCAAAACCCACTATGTTGCGTCCATGTTAGCGGGAGAAGCCCTTGGTTCACTCTTCAGTGACTGCATTCGCGAACGAGCACCCTCGCAAGGTCCTGACTCATGGCCTCTAGTGTTAGAGGTTTGCGGAGTCCCAACACCAATATTTCCGACACGAAACAGCCTTACTAAGTTTGCGTGTACAAGGGCAGAGGGAATTTGGCGTGATTGCCTCTACTGGTTCAAATCAGAACTCAGATGATCGATTTAGGGCAGCAGTCGGCACAAAGTTTGCCAAATTTGACCTACTGGGTCTATTCGAGTAGCTTCTTGGAGTAAGTCATGAGTCCCATTTTGCCCTGAAACATTGCAGGCACTGGGCAAGAAACATCACCCGTCTCGATGAAGGTCTTCTACATGCACCTCTAGAAGCTACCTATTGCGCGTTGCATCTATATGCGTACAGTAGCGAAATAAAAAAAAATCATGGTTTGCCTATAACCGAAAAGCAACCTCTACTTTTCCCACTAAGAATTTAACTCCATAAATAAATTTCTTACGGTTCTTTATCTGGACTAAGCTTTTTAAAGGATAAAATCAATTAAATGTTCGATGAGTTCAAATATCAAACGGTACTAATAATCTTGGCGTGGTTCGACGAATCAGTGCGAGAAATTGTCTTGACAATGACTAACCTTTCGTTTTCAGAATTTCCGGTAAAGTAAGCTACTCTCCCCGTCAGTTCTGGTGGTTTGGGCACGAATTTCCCTGGACATCACCTCGCCAAGTTTGATTTCATCTCTGCATTCTGTCTGTCCGTTAGTTGAAGCCATGGGGAGGAGGCGATCCTAGCGGGGCGTTGCGCTATACACTACTCATGGGACACCGAGTAAGTTGAGAGTAACCTCGGTGGGTCTGATCCTTGAGTCGCAAGATCGTAAAACTAAGCTTCGCCTCATTGCTGTTTTCTGTCCCGATATTGGGTCGCCCATCTGGGTACTTTATTGAACCCTGTCGTAACTAATTGCTCGTGCGCACAGAGCTGGTGCACATGTGTGTTATCCGCAGCTCTGCCTCTTTGGACAGTGCATGGATGAATTAGGCCCTCACGCGCCTCTGGCCTTCGCAGCGGTTGTCGTCATCCCCGGCATTTGGAACCTAATGACATTTTGAACATAACGAACACTATGTAATGTTTGCCTGGGTGCGATCCGTGAGCCTTGTATCAATCGGGGTGACGGTAAAGGTCCTGACGGCATAACACTTCCCTTTTCCAGAGGGAAAAAGATACGGTGTGATTGCATCTGCCTAGACGCCTTTGCGACGAGTTACCTGCCTAACACTTCTTCCGTGGCAGGCGTGGCTGACACAAGTTGCTGCGAGTGAAAAAAATAATAAGTATGTCTATTTGTGAACGTTGTCCTTTTGAGTCAATTTGCTATAGAGACGAGAGGTGTTGTTGACAAGCCCAGCAGCCTCCTGATCCGCGACATCGGCGGACAGTTATCTACCACTGTGGTTACCCGAGCGGAGCTTTTGGTTGCAGCAATAGCTAAACTAACGTGGCAACCTTTTGAGTGTTCAATCAGCTTGTAGACCTATAAACTCATAGTTTTATATTAGATGCACTGTGTTGGTGTGTGGTAACTCCAGCATGGGGTAAGATGCGGCACTATGTATTAAGTTCAGAATAAATGGTGGAGGCATCTTCTTGGTGCTTTCCGGATCCTTCATATGACAAGTAATATATGACAGTATTGCTCGCTCCTTCAATTCTTGCTTTTTTCTACTACCCCTCCTCTACATGGTCGCCATTTTCATTTAGAAAACCTGAATATAAGATGACATGTCTGGTCCCATTGAGTATAGCCTAAGTTCTTTGGGTTCCATTAAGACTATTTCCACAATGTCGAATAGTGGAAATGGTTTTAATAGAGACAGGCTATCGAACTCAGCGAGACCTTAAAACAGTGCAGAAGCAAGGCGGTCATTCCTCACCCAGACCTCGGTCAGAGCAGTGTAAAGGCAGGCTAGTGTTCTTAACCAGACTTCAAAACAGTGTAAAAGCAAGGCGGTCAATCCTCACCCAGACCTCGGTCAGAGCAGTGTAAAGGCAGGCTATTGTTCTCAAACAGACTTCAAAACAGTGAAAAAACAAGGCGGTCAATCCTCACCCAGACCTCGGTCAGAGCAGTGTAAAGGCAGGCTATTGTTCTCAAACAGACTTCAAAACAGTGTAAAAGCAAGGCGGTCAATCCTCACTCAGACCTCGGTCAGAGCAGTGTAAAAGCAGGCTATCGTTCCTTAACTGACCCAAAGAAATTTTAGAAGCCCCACTGACATTGCCCACCCAGCCCTAAGTTAGTTCAGTGCAAAGGCAGGTATCATTCTCAATCAAACCTCAAAACAGTGTGCAGGGCTGTCATTGCCCAACATCCCTCGAATGAGTATCCGAGTCTTACGGCGGGCACCATTGATCAGCGCCCCGACAGGGTCAGAGTCCAGCATTACTTGCCAGCTTGCCGTATCCAAGGTGTCGCTGCACAGGCCAACCGTGAAATGGCCGTGCGTGCCGTGCAAGAGACACCAGTGCCCGGGTCCGCCCCCGAACTCTAATAACACTCCAACCAGGTCCTGCCAAAATTAGTCCATCAAACACATTGGCCCATTACTTTGGCAGGCTTTTACGAAGGAAGCTTTGGACGAATACTAATATACTGGGACTGTATCTAGTTCCTGCAAGAGTCGACCCCGGGGAGCTTCTTTTTGGTGAGGTTGCCCAACGTGCTTGACCTATTCCTCTTCATCCTTCTTGAAGGGTAACGAGGGAAGAACGAGTGTCCCACAGAAGTACGGGTGATGGTTCAGGAAATGAGAGTCGTGAGAAGTACTGTGAGGAGTGAATGAAAGTAGCAAGCAAATAATAGGGTGCCGAGGCTCTGACGTCACACATCCAGTTGACAGAAGTCGCAAGACTATTTTGCTTTTAAACAAGCAACGTCGTCCATTAAATTAGATGAGTCATAATTAAGATCATGCATTTGAAACGAATTCGCAATTGAAAATGTATATATTGCTTATTTTTTTATGTAAACTCTATCTAACGAAGCGCATGTAAAAATAAATGTCAGTACGAGAAAGGTCCACCCCAATTGCACCCATGTATATTAATGTTTGGGGATCATTGTCTAGAAACAATTGCCATGGCAACGTGTGGCGACGTTTGGCAACCAATGGTTCCAATACTGCTGTGACTGTGGACTTCGGCCCCTATGGAAAGTTGTGTACTGTGACCTTACCGACCAGGAGATGAAAATACGCTAAATCTTGATGGACAAACTGTACATTATTTCGGTAAGATTAGTATCACATCATCTTTCCAGGATTACAGAGCAAAGAGGAACGTCATCGTGGTAGAAATGAGCTCTTTTAGAGCAGTCCCTAGAAATTGTTACGTTTATTAGGTACGGTAGCTGTTTTGGAGTATTACATAACGATCTGCGCGTAGTGAATGCAAATTGAGCGGCTTAACGTGCATCGTACATCGGATAAAACATTTTTCTTTGTGGCAGATTCTCGAATAATCTCAACAATGTTAAGGAAAAAGCTTACAATTAATCACTGACACTGAATTGATGTTTTTGAAGTATTCTGTTTGGTCCATCGACAAGATGCATGACCTCAAATTAGGGATGAACTCTGACCTCGATTTGTTCAAATATTAGAGAAATCATTGGTGACGCGTTTCACACGATCGGAAATGTGTTGTTTACAGTCTAGGCATTTTAGTGCACAGTCGCCGTGCCGAGGAATGCGTGGCCTTCCTAAAAAGTACTTGATTTATGTCTCCTAATATCAATGAAGACCTGTTCCGCGGCAAACGCGTGATTCTGACCTTTGGTTACCAACAATTAGCAGACCTCTGCCTCCACGCTTGGCTGCCGGGAGCAACCATACTATCTCTCTCCCCTCCCGCTGTACCCCCTAACTCTACCTCCCCTTCCTCCTGTTTCTCTGGTCCTGGGGTCATCCTTCTTGACCTGTTTGTCGTGTACAGGAAATACTCAAACGGGGTCAGAATGAGCCCGCCAAGGTGCTCGCTCATAGTGTGATGGATCTCCGTTCTTCTCAATTTGCTTCTTATCGGCGTCATTTATTACTATACGGGCCCCATACACAAAACCCTACCTTCGTCCCAGTTTACTTGTTCTCGGCGCAGTGTTTGAGCATATGGGCTCCGTACACTACTGTGCTCTAACTTTTTTTTAGATTTACTTATCTTCGGCGCTATGTTACAAGATCCCCATACACTACGAAGCTCTTCCTTTGTTTTATATTTTCTTCTTCTCGGGACAATGTTTCAACATGCGGGCCTCCTTCACTACCATGCTCACAATTGTTCTCGAATATACTCCTCGGGGATTTGTTTTTACATACGGCTCCCGTACACTACAAAGCTCTACCTTCTCTTCAGATTTACTTCTTCTTTGGCCTATATTAAAACATACGTGTCCCATGCACTAATATTACAAAGCCCACCAGCTTTTTCGATATACTCCGTCTCTGGGCTATTCTTTAACATGCAGGGCCCGTGCTAAACAAAGCTCTACTTTCTGCTTAGATTTACTTCTTCTCGGGGCTATGTTTTAACAGGCCCCATACACTGCAAAGCTTTACCATCTTCTCATATGCTTTTCTTTTCTATGCTTTGTTTTAACACACAGGCCCCATACACTGCAAAGCTTTACCATCTTCTCATATGCTCTTCTTTTCTATGCTTTGTTTTAACACACAGGCCCCATACACTGCAAAGCTTTACCATCTTCTCATATGCTCTTCTTTTCTATGCTTTGTTTTAACACACAGGCCCCATACACTGCAAAGCTTTACCATCTTCTCATATGCTCTTCTTTTCTATGCTTTGTTTTAACACACAGGCCCCATACACTGCAAAGCTTTACCATCTTCTCATATGCTCTTCTTTTCTATGCTTTGTTTTAACACACAGGCCCCATACACTGCAAAGCTTTACCATCTTCTCATATGCTCTTCTTTTCTATGCTTTGTTTTAACACACAGGCCCCATACACTGCAAAGCTTTACCATCTTCTCATATGCTCTTCTTTTCTATGCTTTGTTTTAACACACAGGCCCCATACGCTGCAAAGCTTTACCATCTTCTCATACGCCCTTATTTTCTATGCTTTGTTTTAACACACAGGCCCCATACACTGCAAAGCTTTACCATCTTCTCATATGCTCTTATTTTCTATGCTTTGTTTTAACACACAGGCCCCATACACTGCAAAGTTTTTCCATCTTCTCATATGCTCTTCTTTTCTATGCTTTGTTTTAACACACAGGACCCATACACTGCAAAGCTCTACCTTCTTAGATTTACTCCTTCTCGGTGCCATGTTTTAACATACGGGCCCCATACCATTCAAAGCTCTACCTGCTTCTCAGCTTTACTCCATCTCGGTTCTATGGTTTAAACATACGGGCCCCATATACTACAAAGCTCCACCTACTTGCAACTTCCCAAGTTTACTTCTTTCCGTGGGTATGTTTTAACATATGGGCCCCATATACTACAACATCCACATTTTTCTCAGATTTACCTTTTCTATGGGCTAAGTTTGTGGTCCCAACTGTACTCTACGGAGCTGAGGCTTGGGGGGTGAGAGCAGAGGAGAGAAGAAGGTTGAATGTTTTCGAGATGAAGTGTTTGAGGAGCATGGCTGGAGTAACGCTGAGAGACCGGATCACCAACGACGTGGTTCGAATCAGAACAGGGATGGTGAAAAAGTTGGAGAACAGAGTGGATTCGCGTGTACTGAGATGGTTCGGGCACATGGAGAGGATGGATGAAGGGAGATTGGTGAAAAGGGTGCTGAATGCGGAGGCGAGTGGTCGCAGGCCTAGAGGTAGACCAAAGTTTGGGTGGATGGATGGTCTGAAGCAGGCGTTGGGAAGAAGA
>SDVV010044282.1:0-10170 GCA_016164225.1 Gammarus roeselii
ACTCACTTGCATTGTTTCATGAGACTCACTTGCATTGTTTCATGAGACTCACTTGCATTGTTTCATGAGACTCACTTGCATTGTTTCATGAGACTCACCTGCATTATTTCATGAAACTCACTTGCATTGTTTCATGAGACTCACCTGCATTGTTTCATGAGACTCACTTGCATTGTTTCATGAGACTCACCTTCATTATTTCATTAGACTCACTTGCATTGTATCATGAGACTCACCTGCATTGTTCCATGAGACTCACCTGCATTGTTTCATGAGACTCACTTATATCGTTTCATGAGACTCACTTATATTGTTTCATGAGACTCACTTGCATTGTTTGTTTCATGAGACTAACCTGCATTATCTCATGAAACTCACTTGCATTGTTACATGAGACTCACTTATATTGTTTCATGATACTCACTTATATTGTTTCATGAGACTCACTTGCATTGTTCCATGAGACTCACCTGCATTGTTTCATGAGACTCACTTATATTGTTTAACGGGACTCACCTGCATTATTTCATGAGACTCACTTGCATTGTTTCATGCGACTCACTATATTGTTTCATGAGACTCACCTTCATTGTTTCATGAGACTCACTTGCATTATTTTATGAGACTCACTTATACTGTTTCATGAGACTCACCTGCATTATTCATGAGACTCACTTGCATTGTTTCATGAGACTCACTTATATTGTTTCATGAGACTCACTTCCATTATTTCATAAGACTCACTTGCATTGTTTCCTGAGACTCACCTTCATTGTTCCATGAGACTCACCTGCATTGTTTCATGAGACTCACTTGCATTGTTTCATGAGACTCACTTATATTGTTTCATGAGACTCACCTGCATTGTTTCATGAGACTCACTTATATTGTTTCATGAGACTCACCTGTATTGTTTCATGAGACACACATGCATTGTATCTCGAGACTCGCATGCATTGTTTCATGAGACTCACCTGCACTGTTTCATAAGACTCACCTGCATTGTTTCATGAGACTAGCCTGCATTGTTTCATGAGACTCACCTGCACTGTATCATGAGACTCCCTGACACAGTTTCATGAGACTCACCTTCATTGTTTCATGAGACTCATATGCAATGTTTCATGGGACTCACTTATGTTGTTTCATGAGACTCACCTGCATTATTTCATGAGACTCACCTGCATTGTTCCATGAGACTCACCTGCATTGTTTCATGAGACTCACTTGCATTGTTTCATGAGACTCACTTGCATTGTTTAATGAGACTCACCTGCATTATTTCATGAAACTCACTTGCATTGTTTCATGAGACTCACTTATATTGTTTCATGAGACTCACCTGTATTGTTTCATGAGACACACTTGCATTGTTTCATGAGACTCACATGCATTGTTTCATGAAACTCACCTGCACTGTTTCATGAGACTCACCTGCATTGTTTCATGAGACTAGCCTGCATTGTTTCATGAGACTCACCTGCACTGTATCATGAGACTCCCTGACACTGTTTCATGAGACTCATTATGGCTCGGCCTGGTATAAGGACAGGCCAGTATCTGCTGTGTGCTACAGAATGATCATGCTTGTATATTATTCATCACCATAACTGCATGATGGAAAGCACTCATTTAGGTCTTCTCGGAACAAGGGATCTGCATTTATTGGTCGATGCACCTTGTCCAGCTTTCTTCAGATCGTCTTGATCAAATGAACAAATAGCTAAGTAAAATGTCTATTAAACCACTATTAATGAACAAATAGCAATGTGAAATGTCGAATAAAACACCGTAATGAACAAATAGCTTAGTGAAATGTCTATTAAAACACTATTAATGAACGAATAGCCAAGTGACGTGTCTATTAAAACGGCATCTGTACGGATGTTTTCTCTTCAAAACATGATTGTAAGTAGACTTTTTATTGTCGTAATAATATACACTTTGTTGAAAAATACGATTAATATTTGTTTTAAATATGTGATGTCTCCATACTTCGGCAATGTCAATGCGTAACAAAAAAGAATTCCTGCAAGTAGACGGTCGTCAATAACTGAAGCGAACGGAAATCATTTGGGCTCATACAGCAATTAAGATGACGCCCGGTACAGGGACAACAACATCATAGGCCACGCTTCTGGCGAAAGCGAAATGTACGGAGCAGCAAGGGATAGCCTAAGAGAGTCAGTGTTGACTCGACCCCGAGACCGACTGGCTGCTTGCCTGGGCTCGCTCTATTTCCACCTAACTTGAACTCCCATTTTCTCGACTTGTATAAACTGTATAGTTGCAAATAAATCATATATACAATCCGTTCCAATTGTTTGTCTAGAAGTCCTCAGCCTACAATATCTTAAGATATAACAAAATAACATCCTAGCTACATAATCAACTGAAAATATCTAATGTCACCATTATCAACATAACATTACCTCAAATCCCTCCAACATCGTCACATAACCGACTCTCCTAACTACTTTAAAAACTATGGGGAAGAAAATATTGTTTACAGTAAAGATTAATATGCTTTCAGAAATACATGCACAATATGCATCACCGTGAGCCTGTGTAGGCCTACAAGCCTTGAACATAATTCCAATCACCATATATTACCTTACACGTTATACTCGTCCATAATCTAGGTTATATATACATGCCCTTTTCTGGCACATATCATAATAACCTGTCATAGGCACTCCATTTATGTTTCACAACTCAAATAATCGAAATATTTCGATAAAATATTCCTATATTTAGGCATATATTATTCTGTATTTTTTAAAAGAGGCATGCAATAACAGCCATGTCCCCCAGACACCTCTTCTTGTGTGGCTAAAGGGCGCATGCAATAACAGTCATGTCCCCCAAACACCTCTTCTTGTGTGGCTACAGGGCGCATGTAATAACAGCCATGTCTCCCAGACACCTCTTCTTGTGTGGCTAAAGAGCGCATGCAATAACCACCATGCCCCCCCAAACACCTCTTCTTGTGTGGCTATCACTACAGCTGACGATTACCCCAACTCCCTAATCCACAATGCAAAAGGAAGTACATTGGATAAACTACCAGGAGACCTCTCAAACAGGCTAGAAGGTGGATGCTTTTGGCAAGAGTTGGACAAGATACTGTGCCTATAAATGTTATTATTCCACGCCTTCGTCCGAATCTTGCAGGATGAAGTTAGCTAAAGTTACCGACAGAAGAAATTAGGTAAAGATTCCGCCCGACGCTTGTTTTGGTGAGGCGTGCCAGCCGTACAAGCCTGCGCTTGACGGTGCAGCCAGCGCACCTCATCGTATTGAGGCTCCCTTGTTGGGTGAGTCAAGGTCTAAGTTTTCTTGAACGAACCTACCTGGTCTTTCCCGACCTTTCTTTGTCATTAATCATAGGCAGCATAGCTCTGTACGGGGACCCTCCATGCTGCTGTTGTTATTGTTCAAACAACAGCAGCTGTTAGAGTTGTTGAACATTCCACGAGGGCTGGTGCCTAAGCAGGAACATGTTCAAGACCTGCGTAGGTCTAAATTTGTCTAGTTTAGTGCTTCCGTTTTGTCACGGAAGAATCAAGATTCTATTATGCTCTCTCAACTGCGCAGTGACCATGGAACTCCATAGTCAATTTCCTGATCTATTAACTATGACATGACGATTGCTTAAGCCTTCTCACTTGTCATATTCAGGACGGGAATATGTACGGGGTACTACTGCATGGCTCCATGTTCCTAGAACAGGAAGAAGTAGGCAGCTATAGTGAATTTTGTTTCGGTGGTTCCATAAGTGTAGCCGTCCTACCTCACGTGAACTTCGTCTATCTCCATCAGCAAGTTGTCAGCCTTCGTGACACTCGAAGCGGTTAGAAATATCGTGACAGTGTACTAAGTAGTTGGGGTTCTGACGTGAACTGGACGAGAGATAAATAAATAGAAGTTGACGAACTGTTGACGTGTGAGAAAAAAAACAGTAGCACCCACTAAACACGTAACGTCACCCAAGAGATTCTGCCGTTGAAGTCTCAATGGGTTTCCAAAATCACAGTATGAAATTAAAAGGTTATAGCGAGCGAATATTTCGTAATTCTGGCTGCTTAAAGGGTTCCTACTTATAACATGTCATTTCTATTCATTATGGATTGGGGACCACTAGTAACTGTCCCATGTTTCGTACCTATGGTAGCAATACGGCTTACTACTTATTACGCGTCATTTTCATTCATCATAGATTGTGGATCTTTGCGTGACTTTCCAATGTTTGTTTTATTGACCGAAGTGAATGTCCGATGTCGCACGAGAAGATAATCTGTATCGTTGTTTTAGTTCTTGTTTACTATCGTAAGTTATCGTAAATGGACAATCTTACTGGCATCCCAATAACCAGCCCCCAATGCCTAATAAATATAGTACACAAAACAACATCGATATGTGTTCTGAGGGTCAATTCTGGCTTAAAGTCGCTTTTTTCCGAACATTGTTCAACACTGGATAACAATTTTAAGAAAAATAACTTTTATTTTAAGAGAAAAAACGAAAAATTGCATTAGGTAACGATTTGTTTACATATCACAATTTGAAGCTCGTATAACATTCAAGTAGCTTAGTTCATCAAACAAAGGTCGATTTTTTGTCAAAAATATGCTCTCAGATTTCTTTCATCGATCTTTTATGGTTCACGAAGTCTATCGTTGATGCACATCATTCCTTCAGTTTTTAGTAAACGCCACGAGAACTGGTATTGATAAAAATATTAGACCTTCTGGGCCATATGCTCATTTGATACAAATCGCACGTTATCTCAGAAAAATTTAGTTCATGTTAAATTTTCTATGTTGCAATAGTTATTTTTAATCAAGCTGAGCAACTAATATTCAAATCAAAAGATTCACATGCGTTTTTGAGAAAGGTTACATGAACAAAAAATTGAACGTGGCGCATTTGAAGATCTTGCATGGGATATGGAATTATTTTTGTTTCTAGGATGGGAGGTTGTCATTCCTTGTCCCAGGTGTCAACAGGCCTTGTGGAGAGCAGACAATGCATGGCGCTGGCTCCTGATTGGGTGACAAGCAGGAAGAAAAATTTGCGGGCCATTGGTAGAAGGCTTGCGACATCTGGGCTGATAAAGGACCACGTGCGCTCTCACTTGGGATAGTGCAAGTCAGTAGTGTAATGTGAACTTGACCCAGAAAATCGGAAGTTAAAGTATCTGGGCAAGGTTTGCTTTAGGGACGAGAGATTTAGCTAGGGTGAATGTAATTAAAGGATTGGAAATGATTTTGAATTGGTGTATCGCTTCCACCGATTAGGCTGTTGTTATTAAGCGACAAAATCATTTATATTTTAAAATGTTGATGAAAATCATCACATTTAATATTGATTATTTACCCTCAAAGAATGTTACACTAAACGCCATTTGAAATTCGAAGTCATTTTCTCCGTCAATCAACGAGTAAACAAGATCCTCTTCCGTTAATAAACGATAGGACAGTAATCGACACATATTCAACAATATTAATCAGATGCTATCACGCTGTTATTCAGCTCATATTACAATACTGACATTTTTGGTTCCGATATGTTATTCATGAAAAATCTATTCCTCCAAGTTCAAGTATTTTTTTTTTTAATTTCATTTGACAAAGTTCTGCAATTATAATATTGTGAACGAAGAATTCTCCACTACAATTAGTGAAATGAATAATCTCACCCTCGTTTTATCCTGAAATATTGTGAGTGATACTTATTTCTTAGAAAGTGAATTGATGGAAAAGGTTTGTTCGATTATTTAAATCGCTTTTCTCCCGATCATAGCTCGCTAAACACAGCCCTATGGACCGTCTTTCCTGACATGCGTTCATAACTCGTATATCCAGTTGATGCTAGTCAGTGAGACGACTGTGACACGGTACAGGTTCATCCAGCTACCAGGTGTACCTGCTTAGCTGACAGAAGAATCAGTTGAGTTGCAAGTTGAATCTTCTCAGCTGCCAGGTAAATCTACTTAGCTGATGGGTAAATCTACTCTTAACTGCCAAATAAATTTGCTAAGCTGCCAGATATGTGAATTTGCTTAGCTGCCAGCCACGTGAATATGCTTATCTGCCAGGTGAATCTGCTATGGCACGTGAATCTGCTATGGCACACTCTCTGCGTGATGGCAGCCACACTCCCTGCGTGATGGCAGTCACACTCTGCGCGAGGGCAGCCACACTCTTTGCGTGAGGGCAGCGACACTCTGCGTGAGGACAGCCACACTCTCTGCGTTAGGGCAGCCACACTCTTTGCGTGATGGCAGCCACACTCTCTGCGTGATGGCAGCCAAACTCTCTGCGTGATGGCAGTCACACTCTGCGTGAGGGCAGCCACACTCTTTGCGTGAGGGCAGCCACACTCTGCGTGAGGGCAGTCACACTCTCTGCGTGAGGGCAGCCACACTCTGCGAGAGGGCAGCCACACTCTCTGCGTGATGGCAGTCACACTCTCTGCGTGATGGCAGTCACACTCTCTGCGTGATTTAATATTCAAAATGTCAATGTAATTTCAAATTTTCGAGGGATGTCACCTTACTTAAATAGCCAAGTTATCACTGCAAAATACAGACTTGGCTCTGTCATCCCTCGAAAATTTGAAATTTCATTGAAATTCTGAATATTAAATTTGTGTTATATATTTTTAACTCATGTAACACGTACATACGCTTAAATAATCACATTCACATACGTACTCAGCCCTATACATATACACAGTTGATGACCTAGGTGAGAAATGTTAGGCTAAATGTTTTGCGAAAAACCACATGTAATCTACTTATAAAAGCTAGCTGGTAATAAAAATGGAGTCAGTGATACGTTGAGAACAAGCGGAGACATACGTTTCGTCATAGAACAAACAGAAAATGAACATTCATATCTCAAAATTTTGTTCACAAGTGCTGGAAGAAGAAATCTCCGAAGATGATATGAGTCGGTTCGAATAAATATTGACAAGTGTGGAAAATAACAGTTATCTCAGAATGGACACACAAGAATAAAAAAAGTGGGAGATATCATTCATAAATGTATGCAGGAGAAAGGAAGTCTGCTTTGGAAAACTAATGTGGACGTGTTACATTCATATGTAAGTAAGTTTAGGAGGGGGAGGGGATAAGAGAAGCATATCTCGATAATTTATATGATCCAAGGGTAAAATCTTCATCATGACTGTAATACAGCTGAGGTAGTGGGCACCAGATTATACTTAAGAACAAAAGAGAAATTAGAACGTATGCAAAAATTTCTCAATGATGAATCTCAGAATAATTTTGAATTGGAAAAGATTCGAATAATTAAGTTCAAGAAGAAGGAGTAATACATTTATTGACACACAGGAACGGAATAGCCTTCGGAATCCGCATCAAAGATATGATCTAGTATAAGATGGATTTTGAGAGTATACTGAAATATAGGGATGAAAAGTAGTGTTGGATGACGAACAATGCTGTTCAAGTATCAAAAACCAGGTATATGATGTTGATGATGGCAGAAAGGTCTGTAAATAATGCTAATCAATACTAATAAAAACTATGTATGTTCTCAATGAAATGTTTATATTATCCTAAACTCGAAGGATACGTAATGAATTGTGAACATCGTGACAGTCGGAGGTAACATCGAATCTTCGAAAATCAGTAGAAAAAAATTGTTTCAAGGGTTGAAATGATGCCAGAAAACCTAGCTCGAGGTAAATGATCTAGATGTGTTACATAATGGTATGATATAAATCAGCGTCCGATCAGATCTTGAAACGAAGTCATCGTTAAGGATAAGAAAAATATAGGAAAGCGAAAAATGAAAATTCAGAGATGCAAGTTGTCAAAGGTTGTAGAGTTAAACGGAGATATTGAAGTAAATTAAGAAAAACATGGTGTGTGACAGTGTGTCCGTTTGTATGAAGCTGAATACAAATTTGAAATATATGAAGCATTCAATCCATCCAAGTTTGAAAATGGGGGATTCTCTGGTAACATATATGACTCGAAAGTGACAACGAAATAAATAACATGTATGTTAGAGTGATATTTAGAGTTGTATGGAGGGGTTCATATGTTTATATCAATGACTGAATACCGTACGTAAGGTCAGGTCTGGTTATGATGGGTGTGAATAATATGTTAAAGTGACGTAGAATTGTGTCAAAATAAAAAAATAATATGAGTTACCCGTAACATTCAAACCATCAAAGAATGAAAATGGGTCCTCTCTGATAACTTATATGGGATGAGAGTGACAACAAAATAAATAGCACATATGATAAAGTATTATTTAGAGTCGTTTGGAGGGCTTCATATGTATATGGCAATGATTGAACACCATACATAAAGTTAGGTTATGTTAGGTTTTGATGGGTGTGAATAGGCTAGATCAAAATGTAGAGCCAAGTGGAGAGGATGAAAATGAATATATCATAAATCGATAAAAAAGTAACAAATTTATGCACTAAAACTTGATCGGTACTATGTAATTTCTGGATAGAAAAAGATATGATAGGTTAAGATGCATAGTTCTTTTCACCTATCATGACGTGAAGGTTTTCCACAATGAATATCTTGTAACAATAACAAGGGATTATGTTCTAATGGAAAAAAAACATCTATCAGAGTTAAAGTATCTCAGATGTTTAACGATCCTGTATATACAATCAAAATGTGTGTGTGCGTGTGTGTGTGTGTGTGTCTACATTGTATCGGTAACTATCCCTGTATGCGACGTCATTATACAGTGCCCCGGTCTTGAATATGCGTACAAAGCGTGAATGTGTGTACGTGGTGTGTGACATTAGACGAAAAACTACGAAAAATAGAGCGGTGTGTTAGGGATTTGATATGTACATCGCGTAAAATAATGACTAAATATCATACATATTCATCAAACTTGAATGAAAGTATATAATTATTGGTTGGAATGACTAGATCTGTGAACCTAACATAGCGTATCACTAACCCACATTAAAAATGTAACAGATTGAAGTGCATTAGTTCTCTTGGATCCTACCTGCTGAGTCTCATCCGAACATGTAACAGAGCTATCAATAAATTCTGGAATCCAAACATCTGCAGGAGGTTTTTTGTTGGATTAAATTGGAGAGAAATGTATCCAACTGCTTTTGATATGAAAAATAAACAGCCCTAGTGGAGAGATTTATACATGTCAATATCATACATAAGCATCCAACTTGATTAAAAATACATAACTATTGGATAGAATAGGTTAAGTTGCCTAGGTATTAATGTATTCGTCATTGTATGGTAACCCATTTTGCATTCATCAATATTTGATCCATGTTATCGTACATTGATATATATTTCGCAAATTATCTACCTTAGACATGGTTTATATCCTAGATCTTGTGGATTGCGGACCTTACAATGCAGATATGTATGAAAAATGTTAGAGTGAATTTATTCAATATTTGATATAATAGACGAAAATGATAGAAGCAAAATGTCCAACACTACAAAAAAATCATAATCCAACAGTAAAACCGTACATAAATCTTGCTAACGCTTTAACATTCGTAACACTCACTGACGTATGGGGTAAGCTTTCATGAACGTTTTGAACACGAAAGTCCACAAACGAGCGATGACCTAACATTACTCGAGACTGGTCAATATTACTGGACTTGTAACAAGCGAAGTGAAAAAAAAAGATATATAAATGTATGCACACAATCTGCTAAGGATTGTTAAAACTACAGGGTCAAGTGGTTAGATTTGATAAGGATGAAGGTTGAATCAATGAAGAAAAAATACCTAACATAAGTATGGAACGGGGAATAATATGCAATACTTGGTAATTTTAGGTTAGAATGAGTTAGGATTATGACCATCATTACAGACCTTCAGTGAAAAATGCTGAAATGGATCTGGTGAATGGTCGTAAAGTCAAATATTCTGAATGGGAACGCAGTCTCGTAACAAAAGCCTCAATTAATCAAAAACATCTAAGTGGCTAAACTGCAAACGGAATACAAACATTTATAAAAGTAAGACTTGCGGGAATAAGCATGTAGCAAAGACCTGCGATTGGATAACATAATTGAGATGTACATTCAATTATTGAAGAATTTCAACACCAACATTCAACACAATCCGGTAGAATAGTTCTCCAAGGTAATATGGAACCGGACCCAAATCCA
>SDVV010044283.1:0-10170 GCA_016164225.1 Gammarus roeselii
TGTGTGTGTTTGGGTGAAGCCCTCAAGTCCAAACACACCATCGCTCGTAGCTTCAAGATGGCCATAAAGACCTCTGAGACGTTAGTGAAGTTTTGTAATAACACCCTTGGTAAACAGCTCGTGGAGTTTGTTGAAGTTTAGCTTTACTAATTGTTTTTTTATCGTTGGAAAATAGTCCTGTTACGGATATTCATACAAATGGAGTTTTACTGGATGAGTGCGCTTTTACGTTTGAGTTAGCTTATTTATTTTCTGTACCTCAGGCCTTGTGCGTTAGATCGATGCTTCAAATCGGTGCCCTCTATTAATACTTTACTGTTTCATATTTCTTCCCATAGTTGTTTGATTTAACAGCGAATTTACATGATGCCATTAGAACGTAAGACCCTAATGAATTTTTTTTTGATAGGTTCTCTGATTGTATAAATCGACCGATGCAATCTAATTATTTTACGACAGAACACTTTATTACAAGTCTCTCTGATTTATTCAACAGGAGCTTTAAGAAAGATCTCGTTAGTGGGACGGACTCTTCGTGTCGCGCATCGGACATTATTGTTTATAACAAACTTGGTGGATGACATGAGTAAATCATTCTGTAATTTTGCAGGGTATAATTGGTAGGGTATGATTCGCCCATCGATGCATGCATCAATACGATGAACTCGCTCCATTCCGTCCCTTTGATCACTAAGCCAATTCATCATCGCTGGAGCACTTTAGGACCTACTGTTTGGGCGTATGCAACAGTGGAATACTAACTGTTGACATCACTGACCACTTTATCACAATGATTCACGTTCCGGTAAACAGGGCTCTACACAAAAAAATTAACTTGTGTTCCAGGCGCAGGCGACTGAAAATATTAATACATTTTAAACAGAGTTTCTGATGCCAATTGCGATGAGCCCGAATTAAAGGGTATCAAAACTACAACTGATGCCTTCTTGGATTGGATGAATTCCCTATAATCCGAATCTTTTCCTCTTAAAACAAAGTATTTTTCCATGTAAAAATTACAGAAGCAATTGTTAACCGCCGGGTCGTTGAATTCAATTACAACCAAATCTAGATATTTTAAGCATACTAAATTAGGATTGATATTCGATGAGACGAACAATAAGCAAAAAAACTTGCTAATGACGTTAATTAGGAAGGCAAAGACTCATTATTATCGGACTGTATTTATTGATGAACAAAAAGACCTGAAAAAAACGTGGCCCTGTAAAAGAAGGTACTAAATTGTTATCGGGGGTCGTGCTGTAACAGGTGAGCCCAAAATTGTAGCACACTTCAACACTTTTTTTCTCTACTGTGGCTGTAGATCTGGATAAGAATTTGCCTGCTGTTGTAGAATCTCCGTTGCACCATGTGCGTGTCCCCTTACCAAACATGTCTTTCATACATGCTGTACACCTTTGACGAGTGTGCTACGATAATTGCTCGAATAAAAAATACAAAGTATGATATAAACTCACAACCGATAAAGTGGTTCAAAAAGGCGACGCATGGCCTGGCTCACCCCATCACTCACTTCGTAAATGAGTCCTTTACGACGGAAGTTTTCCAAAATTGTTCAAAATTAGCGTGCGTAAGCCCAATAGTCGAAGGCGGAGATTAGACCGATGTTTGTTATTATAGGCCGATATCCGTGCTTCCTTATCTTAGTAAAATCATTGAACGACGTATGTGTGATAGGATAGTTAGTTTCATGACCACATTATCACTTATTTCTGCAAACCAATTCGATTTTCAGCGTACTTAGTCAACTTTGGATGCAATTAAACCTTATATGGAGTCTGTGCACAGCTCCTCAAAATGTCAAAAAACATCATCTGAGAATGTTCGTTGATGTAAAAAAACTTTGTTACCGTAAATCACGACATCCTCTTTGCAAAACTCAATAAATGTGAAGTTAGAGAATTCTCCATTGACTGGCTCAGCAGTTCCTTGCGGGACAGGAAACAGTGTGTGGTAATTGAATGTTCGTGTTTGCAATATTCAGCCATGAACATAGGCATCCCTCAGGGTTCTATCTTGGGTCCTCTACTCTTTTTGTTTAGTATAAAGGATTTACCTATCGTCTCATGTAAGTTGACTACTAGATTATTCGCCGACGACTCTACATAATCTGTTTCTGATAAAAATGGTTACAATCATTTAACAATAGCAAACGATGCACTGGCTAAATAAGCAACTGGATGCTTACTATCAGATTCTCTCTCATGGTTGGAAAAACTATCATAATTCGTTTCACTAGCGGGCCTCATGATGTAGTTGATGGTCTAAATGTTTCGTTTGATAACCAACACTTACGTTTTCATAAAAGTGGCCAATTTCTTAGTGTCACCAAAGATAAGCGTCTTTCTTTTGGGCAACCTGTTGACCTGGTTTGTGCAAAAGTTTTAAAAACCGTAGGCATATTTTATAAATTCCAATATTTTATCTCGGAAGAAAAACGGGTTGGTTTCTATTACAATTGAATTTACCCTCATCTTATTTACTGTAATATTGTATCGGGTGGCACATGCCGTGTTCATTTGGATAAATTGTTCTTGTTGAGGGAATTCGCTGCCCGAATTATCACAGGCAAGGGATATTTGGATCGCACTGGTCTACTGTTTAAAAAAACTGGCATCTTGAAGATAACAGATCTGCATTTTTTTCGACTGGCTATTGAAGCCTTTCAAAATAATGTTCAATCAGAATTGTCGTACCCACAACACAATTCTTGAACTCGTAACAGCAGTAATCCAGTCCCCAGTACTCAGCGATGGGCAATAACTCAACGATCCTCGGCATACACTCTTCCTGCAGTGGGGTAATTTCTCCTTATAAATTTGAGGCATTGCTCATCTTTGCGGAATTTTAGGCTGTCTGAACTGTATCTTTCTGAACAATACATTGTTGTTGTCACCTGGCAGTGCTTTACTCTGTAATATGGTGTAAAGCTACCGCGATTTGAACATTGGATTGGAGTCTCCTGAGGTAAACGGTTCCAAATTGTTGGGATCTTAATTGGAAAGAAGTTCATTGGACAGATGTTCTGAATGGTTTTAACTGCAGTGTTTGTCCATTATTTATGTTCCTCGGGTTATTATATATAATGTAAGCACGATGCCCATGGTCTTCTAGTGGAAGTTTCAGGACGTAAAGCCAAGGACTCTATTGCCTTTCAGCAGCAACTTCCACTTGGATTTTCCCCTTGAGACCTTTGGCGATTAATATTCCAAGGTCTCGTTGTTGGTCTACTACAGTCATATGCTGGTCTACCATTGCGAAAACATAATTCCGATTTTGTGATCCAATGTGCATAACTGTGCATTTTTCCATATTAATGTTAATTTGCCACTTATCAGACCAGTCCACTAGTTTATTACGACCCCCTTGGATGGTTATGTGATCTTGCTCATAGTCCGCTTTGTGGCAGAATTTAGTGTCGTCAGCAAATTTTGATAACTTGCTAACGATGTCGGTGTCGAGATCATTTATAAAGATTATAAAGAGAAGGGGCCTAAGAACACTGCTCGTAAGTACTCCTGTTGTTACCGTAGCCCACTCACTTATCCTTCTCCGACACATACTAGTTGCTTGCGAACCGTGAGCGATTCCGAACCACCTGACAACATTTTCAGTAATGCCTAGCGCCTCCACTTTAGCGCCTCCACTTTTCTCTCTAGGCATTCATGGGACACCTCACCAAACGCTTTTTGAAAGTCAAATAAATAATGTCGACAGCTTTGGTTCATCGTATATCTCTGTGACCTTACTGAAAAGTCTGGAGAGATTGGCCTGGCAGCTAAGTTTGCTTCTGAAGCCGTGTTGGGTTTCCTTGATGAGGTGGTTTCTCTCAAGGTGACGTGTTTTACATGTTTTTATCAATAATTCCAAGGTTTTACCGACCACAGATGTGAGACTGATTGATCTACAGTTTCCTGGCTCTAGCCTACCATCCTTCTTGAATATAGCTGCGGTGTTTGCTGTTAATCAATCTTCTGGTATAATTCCAGTAGCCATAGACCTGTTGAAGACCTCTGCCAGTGGACCACTTATGATACCGGAGAGGTTCCGTAACATTCTCGGATGCAGATCATCTGGTTTGCTGAGTTGTACCTCTTTTCACCTACGAGGAAGTGAATATTTTCCAACGGTTGTACTTCTCCAGCCCGTTCAATTTCTGAAATATCATAAATATTCTCCTCTGTGAAAACGGTTACAAAGGATTAGTCCAGTATCATAGACATGTCTGCATCGAATGATTTTAGATCTCTTGCACCATTTCGTAGAGCCTCATGTGCACTATTTCGTAGAGACCCTCACATGCACTATTTTTTCCTAAAGAATTTCTATAAATTATATTTTTCGACAGTTCAACTCTAACATCTACACTATTTCGTCTTAGTGTTATTTTTTTTTAATTTGTGTGTGATATTGGCTCCTGTTTTAGCATCTGTAAAAAATAGATCATTCAATTTCGTTTTTTTTTTCATATGCGAAAAATTCGTGACTCATCCCCATTTACAAAATTTGTGAAGAAGTTAATATCAGTAATAATAGACCAAGTTCAAGATTTCCTACCTAGGTCTAGTAAAATCTTCAGAAAATTATCACACAGGAAACTCGATAATTATTTAGAGAAACGTGATATTCTTTATCGAGGTCAATATGGGATTCGGAGTAAAAAAAGACGGAATGCAAGCAATATCAGATCCGATTAATTTTTTTTGTATCAAAATTTAGATTCGGATCGAATTGTACTATCCAATGCTTCTGACTGTCGAAAGGCATTCGATAGCGTTGACCATAATATTTTACTATTCTGGCGCTTCTGTCGAGTACGTGGATAGGGGGTTGGATTGGTTCTGATCGTAGCTTTTCGGAAGACAACAATACACTGTAATAAATGACTAAATCAAATCTTCCTCAATATCTGTCATGGCGTCTCTCAAGGCTCAATTGTTGATCCTCTGTGGATTCTAATCTTTATTATTGATCATCCAAATTCCTCATTCTACTCAAGTGCATCTTATTTGCCGATGATATTACCCTGTCAGACTCATTTTCAAAAATGAATATGACTCAACACAATAAAATTTGCATCAAGGTCAACAAAAAAGAACTTTTGTACCTTCTCATACAAAGGTAATATGGATATTCCTTCGTTAAAAGGGCGAGACGCTTTTAGTACTCAAGGGAATTCCCTTACATTTTTCGGCATGCAAATATCATGTAGATTATATTTGAACTAAATTAGGCATATTGAAATACGTTTTCCCAACAGAATTTCTCAAAATTATATTTTCACCAGTTCAACCCTTCATTTACTTTGAAATTGAAGCGTGGCTTGCAGAACAAACAAGTTTTTAATTCAAATCGCTGAGCATTCTTAAAATTGAGGATATTTATAGCAGCCAATACTAGCCTATGTGTATTAAACTGTTCACCTTGACCCTGATAGGCATCACCTCGAACATAAACAGACCAAGTCTGAGATGTATTTGAACTCAACAACAAGAGTCGTGCAATATGTAACTAAATTGAATAAAATTAAATCTCAATTCTCCTATACCGATGTAAGGGTATTAAATTGTGGAATTCTATTCCATATATAATCAAATCTTCAACTTCATTACATAATCTTCAACTTCATTATAACAACATTTTGCCTCAATATGAATTCAGTTCACTAAAACTTTTTATTTCCATATTCATTAGGAATCATATTGTCTATACTTAATTTTTTCTTCAATACTGTAGGGGGTTTCTTTCATTTTTTTAGACCTTCTCCTGTGTTCGATCACTGTTAGGATAGGTTCAGGTCTAGGTAGGTTGCCCTCAATGCATATTGCTTCTTCGGGCTCACATTCTGTTTCTGTGTATAAACTATGTTCATAATATTACTATACATGTAATCACTTTTATATTCTGTTCGGTTGATGTTCAACAGGGATGGTGAAGAAGTTGGAGGACAGAGTGGATTCGCGTAATCTGAGATGGTTCGGGCGCATGGAGAGGATGGATGAAGGGAGATTGGTAAAAAGGGTGATGAATGCTAAGGCGAGTGGTCGCAGGCCTAGAGGTAGACCGAAGTTTGGGTGGATGGATGGATTCCTTTGAAAGATAGATACCTAGTGGCCCACTTCATATCAGTTGTTGTGCCTACTCCGTTCCTGGTGGTAAATGCAATCATCTTTTGACAACACGCTAGTAGCTATTATGATCCTGAATACGCCCAGGTGACTAATCTAAAATAGTCTACGGAACTTTTTGCACACTCTGTTGTGGGTCTGTTGCGGGTCTGTTGCGGGTATGCTTGTGTCTGCATCGGTGGTCTCTGCCACGGTTGTCGAGGTTGCGGCCAGTGAGGTACAGGTAGCGGATGACGCTGGTAGTGTGGGTTGCCCTACCCAGGGTCACCCTTATACGGAGGATTTTCTGAAGGGTACTGCGTCGGCCTGCACGGGAAAATTATGCTCTAACATGAAAAAATTTGATTACAATGTCCAAAAAGGTATCTACATTTTTCGTTAAACAAACCTTATCATCCCTGAAGTTCCGGATTGATCTGGTCCACGCCCGATCGAGTTGTTATCATAATCTGTTCAGAAAGAGATGATAATAGGTTAAATCAATTGCTGGAAAAAAACATACGGAAACTATATTGGTTGACGTCAAAGATATTGGCATGATCGATCTAACTTTAGAGATGTAAATAGCCCACGCTGATAATTAACTGGTGTTGCCGAACGGGTCCTTGCCTTTAGCATATCCTAGATGAAATACATCTGCAAAGAGAGAGAGAAGAAATATATATATAAATTAAAGTTTCAATAAAAAATAGTTAGTACTCTATCGCCTGTTGGAGAGAATGGAGAGTGCTAGGTTTGCGGACGTCAACCTCTTCGCCAAACCCGCACAATCGATTGTGAGCGGGTTCTCATCCAGTGGGAAGAGTGTCTTTGTAAGAAAAATAATTAGAAAATACATTGATAGTTTTGATGGGGTCGTCGTTTCAGGATCAGAGCACTTTCCCGTAGGGAAACATGAAAAAATTCATACAGAACAAGTCGCATTCGATCCATTAGTGAAGAAAACTACATATAAACTCCATGTTGTGTACGATGACTTCATGTTGGAATCAGAATCTCTACGTATTATTGCATCTGTTTTTTGTCGGGGTTGGCACGCAAATATTAGTGCGATACATTTAAACAAATCACTCCCACTCAAATCCATTCCACCGCACAATATCTTTGAATACCACACACTTTCTTATCCTGCGCATGCGCGATATCAAGAAATTACGTTATTTCGGCAAAACATTTCTTGCATAAGACAAGATTGAACCGTTCATCTCTTTGCATAAGATACATGTAGAACAACAACCATATGGGCACATCTTAGTTGATTTCACACACCCAAGTACTTCGAAACTCTTGATTAGAGCACAAATTGCAGGATATGAATTTGAACAAGTGTTTCCTCAAACAAATATAATGTATGCCGGATTTGAGATTAATAGTGAATTAGAAGGGAAAGTGTCTACTACAATCCAGAGGCTGTTGGGTCATACTCTAGCGTAAAGGCCCTACATCAAAGTTATACGAATATTTGTCCGTCTACAACAAGACGCGATGTTGAAAATTTTCTACAAGGATCAGAGACTTTTACACGATTTAAACAAGCTCCCTTGAAATTTAGCAGACGCATGTTCACAGCTGCGCGTCCTGGATCGATTCTCTGTGGGGATGTAGCCTATATGAAAGATTATGCAGATAAAAATGACGGAATTAGATATTTATTGATCGTCATTGATATATACAGCAAATATCTTTGTGTACAACCCTTGAAAGCATTACATTTAAAAATGTGATTGCAGCATTTCACAATATATTCAACTAACAAGAATGGCCAACAACTCGGATCTGTTCAGATCAGGGAAGCGAATTTACCAATAGAAACATTAAAGCATATTTGGCCAGCAAAAACATATCCATTTATTACACATACGACAAGACCATCAAAGCATTCCCAGCAGAGCGTGTCATACGGACTATGAAACGCAAATTGGGGAAATATACGCATGCTAAAAAGACTGAACGCTGTATAGATGACTTGCAAGCAATTGTGGCCACATGCAATATGACACCACATTCATCATTAATGGGACGGGTCCCTTTTGACGTTTTATCGTTGAACGACCCAAAACAAATGCAGGGTCTGTTGTCGGAAATGCATAAAATACGACGTAAAAGAATTAAAGTACCCAGTACACAACTAAAGGTGGGAGCGTACGTACGCTTACAGTGCAGTGATCCCAGCTCAAGACATTCAGGCGAGGACACGAACCAAAGTTCACGAAGGAATTGTTTCGTGTTTCACGTGTTAATCAAAAACATTACCCTCCGACCAATGAAATAACAGTACTCGATACTGATGAACCCATCAAAGGTTTTGTCTACAGACAGGAACTAGTTCAGTGTGACAGGCCTGATATTTATGCCATCAATGTATTGAAGACCCGAACTATACGAGGAAGAAAGCAACTCTACGTGATATATAAGGATTATCCAGATAGCAAACCTACGGGGATTAATGAAGGAAACGTTGTGTCGTGATGTGTGATAAACGTACTTTGAAACGTTAATTGAATTTTTAAAATAAATTAAAGCTACTAAAATCATCCGAACGTTGTCAACTCATCAAACTATTAAGTGATAAAGAAGTTAAAATCATTTGCGAAATATTTACAAATATACAGAGCGGAAAATTGGTCTGTGATAAGCTAACCAAGTCACGGGTAAATGAGTTCAACTCTATAGTAAAACAACTAGGCAGTAAATCATCCGGGAGTAAATCCTCCGGGACCAAAAGGTAAACATTATCAACCGTGCGTGGAGGGCTTCTGTTAAATTTACTATTACCCACTGCAGTGAGTTTCTTGACCAAAATAATCCATGGATGAATCGGTTTACTACCTAGTTCCAAAGTCCAAGATGGATAAGCTTACAACAAATCATATTGGTGGGAGCGCTACACCCACATCTGTCACAACAGGGCCAGAAATAGCAGAACATAGCAGTACATACTGTATCACAGTCAAAGATTGAACGAACGTGGGGACGAAATGCTTGATTTGAACGCTTCGCCTGAAACAGCACTAAGACTATTTAATTTTATTAACGGCCTCTATCGCTCTAGCATAACTACAGAGCCCCCACCGGAACCAATCAAACAAAAGGAGTCAAATAATGACGATGTTGCAGCACTATATACGGGCTCATTGCTGCCCGTTGCTAAGACTCTCTCCAGCAATTTGCTTCATTACCTACAAGCCAACGCCGCATTAAAATTTGAATCGAACGGGTTGGTTAGCCATCCTGATGTCCAAAGTCGTAATCACGTACGTGATCTCCTAAAAAGTTTATTGGTAAATAAGACAACGATAACCCCAGACGTCAATGCTATCATTCAAACGTTCCTGGATAAAATGCCTAAGGCATTTCATAAAAATAAACTATTGAAATTTGAAGAGAAAGAGAACGAGATAGAGCCTTTCTGGGATACATTATAAATAACACACGGCTTCGTAACACCATCATAACAAAGCATGCCAGCCACTTGGACCAGTTGACGGAGCTAGTGCCTTTTACCGACCAAGAGGTATGGCCGTGTGAGAACACCGCAACACTGTCAAGGACCGTGACTGGCAAATAACATATGAAACTAGGAAATAAATATGACCCTACTAGCGACGAAACACACAAATACACTTCACACCATATATAATCATCTACAATGCTACGTATCATAACACTGATACAACAATAAAATATACATAAGTTTACTTTAAATATCGCACCTTAGGGGATTGATTACCGCAGGAACCTTTCGTGACCGGTGCAGAGATGTGACTGAGGCGGGAGTGTGAATGGTGCGCATGGGAGGCACGGAAGTGACATGATCGCGCCTGTACTGCAGCGAGGTGAAACATGTATCATCCTCGTTTAAAACCAGTGTAAGCCCCGTCTAAACAGGTAACGCCAAGCGCTTAGCGTACCTCCATCTCCAGGGCTGAATTAAAGAGAGGAATCCCAGGGCATATTTGGTGACAGCGTCTTGGTGGCATAATGCTTATGATTATGTATACATAAGCGTATATATACATAT
>SDVV010044284.1:0-10170 GCA_016164225.1 Gammarus roeselii
GGCTCCTTTCCGGTACGCCTTTACTGCAATGTTCTAGATCCTTCTCAGCACGCATTCACTGGAGTGTCTTGGCTCCTTTCCGGTACGCCTTTACTGCAATGTTCTAGATCCTTCTCAGCACGCATTCACTGGAGTGTTTTGGCTCCTTTCCGGTACGCCTTTACTGCAATGTTCTAGATCCTTCTCAGCACGCATTCACTGGAGTGTCTTGGCTCCTTTCCGGTACGCCTTTACCGCAGTATCCAGCTTCTTTCCACTCAGTCTTTACTGCAGTGTTCTAGCTAATGCTCAGTGCGCCTTTACTTCAGTGGTCAAGCTTCTTTTCAATATGACTTCAATTTAGTGTCCTTGCTCCCTTCCAAAATGCCTTAACTACCGTGCCTTTGCTCCATTCTGGCGGCCTTCGCTGCAGTGTCCTGGCTCCTGTACAATACGCCTAAGCTGCGGTCTACTAGATCATTTTCAGTAAGCGTTCACTTCCGTGCCCTATCTCCTTTCTAGGGATTCATCACTACAGTGTCCTCGCTCCTGTCCACTACGCCTTTACTACAGTGCCCAATAATTCTGTTCCAGTACGCTATTACTCCAGTGTCCTCGCTCCTATCCAGTACGCCTTTACTACAGTGCCCAATAATTCTGTTCCAGTACGCTATTACTCCAGTGTCCTCGCTCCTGTCCAGTACGCCTTTACTACAGTGCCCAATAATTTTGTTTCAGTACCCTTTACTCCAGTGTCCTCGCTCCTATCCAGTACGCCTTTACTACAGTGCCCAACAGTTCTGTTTCAGTACGCTATTACTCCAGTGTCCTCGCTCCTGTCCAGTACGCCTTCACTACAGTGTCCAATAGTTCTGTTTCAGTACCCTTTACTCCAGTGTCCTCGCTCCTATCCAGTACGCCTTTACTACAGTGCCCAACAGTTCTGTTCCAGTACGCTATTACTCCAGTGTCCTCGCTCCTGTCCAGTACGCCTTTACTACAGTGCCCAATAGTTCTGTTTCAGTACGCCTTTACTCCAGTGTCCTCGCTTCTGTCCAGTACGCCTTTACTACAGTGCCCAATAGTTCTGTTTCAGTACGCCTTTACTCCAGTGTCCTCGCTCCTATCCAGTACGCCTTTACTACAGTGCCCAATAGTTCTGTTCCAGTACGCCTTCATTCCAATTTCCTCGCTTCTATCTAGTACGCCTTTACTACAGTGCCCAATAGTTCTGTTTCAGTACGCCTTTTCTGCAATGTTTAACGATGTTCCAGTACTACTTTACTGCATTATAATTATCTGGCTCCTTACCTACTCAATACAGAGTTTAATCATATTCCAGTAGCTATTTAATGCAGTGTTTCGGTACCTATTTAGTGTATTGTTCTAATCCCATTCTAGTACCTATTTAATGTAGTGTTCCAATCCTATTCCAGTACCTATTTATTGTAGTGTTTTAATCCTACTCTTGTACTTATTTAATGTAGTGTTCTAATCCCACTCCAGTACATAATTAATGTCGTGTTCTAATCCTTTTCCAGTACCTATGTAATGATGCGTTTCAACCTTGTTCATGTACCCATTTACTTGCACGGATATGAGCTGGGCTACGTATGTACCACCAAGCCAACAGATTTATCAATAAGCCCTTGTAGCGTCATATGCAGCGTCATAAGCGGATATTGTGCCATATGACGTCAGAGCTACTAATCTGGGATGAATTAATTCACTAAATTAATAGACCCATCAAGTCGAATTGTTTTCAGGGAACACAGACATAGATTATATTGATTCCTGAAATTCAATTAATTATTTTCCTAGCTAGTTCACGTATTTATCAGGTGTTGTGAGTTCTGTAGGTGAGATTATAGGCTTAGGCTTAATTTTTTATTCAAGTTGATTTAAATGCTCAACCATTTTAAAACGGGGAAAAAAATGTTCCTCATTGTCCATGTTAAAAATATATTATACCAATTGCCGTCATGATTGATATAACCTTGTTTGGCACGCTATGGCCCCAAAACTAAATTCTCAACACATGTGTTGCCTCAAAGTGAATATGTTGGACAAACGGAGCACCGGCAAAATGCCTGGATTAAGATTTAATACATGCAGACCCAGTAACTACAATAGCGGTATTATATACCGTATGACGTCATCTCGTACACAGTGATCACATGTTCACGAAGGTGAACATGCGTTCACTTTTCCAGTATACTCGGAAAGACTGTATTTTCGGTTTATAAATTGGTGATGCATTCGCTCATTAACACACATGTGTTACGTGTGTTGCCATGGGTGTAAACAATTGGTTGGACACCTGCTCTTTAACACACATGTGGTACGTAAGTGTGTTGCCATGGGTGTAAACAATTGGTTGGACACCCGCTCTTTAAGACACATGTGTTACGTGTGTTGCCATGGGTGTAAACAATTGGTTGGACACCCGCTCTTTAACACACATGTGGTACGTGTGTTGCCATGGGCATAAACAATTGGTTGAACACCCGCTCTTTAACACACATGTGTTGCGTGTGTTGCCATGGGTGTAAACAATTGGTTGGACACCCGTTCTTTAACACACATGTGGTACGTGTGTTGTCATGGGTGTAAACAATTGATTGGACACTCGCCCTTTAACACACATGTGTTACGTGTGTTGTCATGGGAGTAAGCAATTGGTTGAACGCTCGCCCTTTAACACACATGTGGTACGTGTGTTATCATGGGTAAAAACAATTGGTTGACCACCGAACCTTTAACCCACATGTGTTATGTGTGTTGTCATGGGTGTAAACAATTGGTTGGACACCCGCCCTTTAACACACATGTGGTACGTGTGTTGTCATGGGTGTAAACAATTGATTGGACACCCGCCCTTTAACACACATGTGTTACGTGTTTTGTCAGTGGTGTAAACAAGTGGTTTAACACTCGCCCTCTAACACACACGTGTTATGTGTGTTGTCATAGGTTTAAACAATTGTCTGGACACTCGCCCATTAACACACATGTGTTATGTGTGTTGTCATGGGTGTAAACAATTGGTTGGACATTCGTTCTTTAACACACATGTGTTACGTGTGTTGCCATGGGTGTAAACAATTGGTTGGACACCCGCCTCCAACACACATGTGTTATATGTGTTGTCATGGGTGTAAACAATTGATTGGACACTCGCCCTTTACCACACCTGTGTTATGTGGGTTGTCATGGGTGTAAACAATTGGTTGGACACTCGCCCTTTAACACACATGTGTTATGTGTGTTGCCATTAGTGTAAACAATTGATTGGACACTCGCTCTTTAACACACATGTGTTATGTGTGTTGTCATGGGTGTAAACAATTGGTTGGACACTCGCCCTTTAACACACATGTGTTACGTGTGTTGCCATTAGTATAAACAATTGGTTGGACACTCGCTATTTAGCACAAATGTGTTACGTGTGTTGTCATAGGTGTAATCGATTGGTTGGACACTCGCGCTTTAACACACATGTGGTACGTGTGTTGTCATGGGTAAAAACAATTGGTTTGCCACCCACCTTTTAACCCACATGTGTTATGTGTGTTGTCATGGGTGTAAACAATCGGTTGGACACTCGCCCTATACCACACATGTGTTATGTGTGTTGTCATGGTGTAAACAATTGGTTGGACACTCGCCCTATAACACACATGTGTTATGTGCGTTGCCATGGGTGTAAACAATTGGTTGAACACTCGCCCTTTAACACACATGTGTTATGTGTGTTGTCGTGGGTGTAAACAATTGGTTGGACACTCGCCCTTCAACACACATGTGTTATGTGTGTTGTCATTTGTGTAAACAACTGGTTGGACACTCGCTATTTAACACACATGTGTTACGTGTGTTGCCATGGGTGTAAACAAATGGTTGGACACTCGCCCTTTAACACACATGTGTTACGTGTGTTGCCATGAGTGTAAACAATTGGTTGGACACTCGTTCTTTAACACACACGTGTTACGGGTGTTGTCATAGGTGTAAGCGATTGGTTGGACACTCGCCCTTCAACACACATGTGTAACGTGTGTTGTCATGGGTAAAAACAATTGGTTGGACACTCGCCCTTCAACACACATGCGGTACGTGTGTTGTCATGGGTGTAAACAATTGGTTGAAAACTCGCCCTCTAACACACACGTGTTATGTGTGTTGTCATAGGTTTAAACAATTGGCTGGACACTCGCCCATTAACACACATGTGTTATGTGTGTTGTCATGGGTGTAAACAATTGGTTGGACATTCGCTCTTTAACACACATGTGTTACGTGTATTGCCATGAGTGTAAACAATTGGTTGGACACCCGCCTTCAACACACTTGTGTTATGTGTGTTGTCATGGGTGAAAACAATTGGTTGGACACTCGCTCTTTAACACACACGTGTTATGTTTGTTGCCATGGGTGTAAACAATTGGTTGGACACTCGCCCTTTAACGCACATGTGTTAGGTGTGTTGTCATGGGTGTAAACAATTGGTTGGACACTCGCCCTTTAACACACATGTGTTACGTATGTTGCCATGGGTATAAACAATTGGTTGGACACTCGCCCATTAACACACACTATGTTGTTTGTGTTGTCATGGGTGTAAACAATTGTTTGGACACTCGCCCTTTAACACACATGTGTTACGTGGTTGCCATGGGTGTAAACAATTGGTTGGACACTCGCCCTTTAGCACACGTGTGTCACGTGTGTTGCCATGAGTATAAGCAATTGGTTGGACACTTGCCCTTTAACACACATGTGTTACGTGTGTTGCCATGGGTGTAAACAATTGGTTGGACACTCGCCCTCTAACACACACGTGTTACGTGTGTTGTCATAAGTTTTAACAATTGGTTGGACACTCGCCCATTAACACACATGTGCTGTTTGTGTTGTCATCCGTGAAAACAATTGTTTGGACACTCGCTCTTTAACACACATGTGTTACGTGGTTGCCATGGGTGTAAACAATTGGTTGGATACTCGCCCTTTAGCACACATGTGTTACGCGTGTTGCCATGGGTGTAAACAGTTGGTTGGACACTCGCCCTTTAGCACACATGTGTTACGTGTGCTGCCATGGGTGTAAACAATTGGTTGGACACTCGCCCTTTAACACAAACGTGTTACGTGTGTTGTCATAGGTTTAAAAAATTGGTTTGACACTCGCCCATTAGCACACATGTGTTATGTGTGTTGCCATGGGTGTAAACAATTGTTTGAACTCTCGCTCTTTAACGCACATGTGTTACGTATGTTGCCATGGGTGTAAACAATTGGTTGGACACTCGCCCTTTAACACACATGTGGTATGTGTGTTGTCGTGGGTGTAAACAATTGGTCGGACACTCGCCCTTTTACACACGTGTTTTGTTTGTTGCCATGGGTGTAAACAACTGATGGACACTTGCCCTTTAACACACATGTGTTACGTGTGTTGTCATAGATGTAAACAATTGGTTGAACACTCGCCCTTTAACACACATGTGTTACGTGTGCTGTCATGGGTCTGATTCTATAATCTTTGTTGCCAGGTTCACAATGTTAAGAAGTCTTTGATTCCTTCATACTGGCTCGAGCAGTTTGATAACGTCGCCCACCTCCAAATAATTGTCTCAAGCTTGGAGCGGGCGCGTAGCTAGGAAGTCCCATGGTGGGAGGGGCATTTGGGAATTCCTGGGTACGCAAATACTGTAACTTATAGCCAAGCTGAAAGGTAAATCAATCTAATCCATTTTGAAGACAGTTCAAACTGGATTATATATTGAGTTCAATCTGGACGTCGACTTGTGCCTGGTGCTGCGAAACATTGGATCAAGACACTTAATGAAGGCCAGGGTGTTTGAATCGTTAATCAATGTTACTTGCAATGGATCGGAACTAACTGGCAGAATAAAGTGCATAAGGTTAAAATCATATCATGGGGCAATTTGTTTCGGCTACATAAAAAGTGTCTATAACTAGCTCGTAAATAAAATTGAAATCGAATAACTATAAATTCTACTCAATATTTATAACTGATTCACCCATTGATACCTGTAGAATATACAGGACTTGATCAAACTCCTCTGCCTCTGTATAGCATTTAAACGCTGTTTAAGGCTTAGTTTGTTTTATCTTCTTGAAGCGCTGCCCCGCCGCCAGACGGCGCTCTATTGCATCTCTGATGTTCAGGGTAGCGATAAGACATGCCAGTGATGTTGATAACAGAGTGTGAGGCCACGAGTAGGACGGGTTGTAATGAAGAACTAAGCAGGGAACGTCAGATATAATTTGGAGAAGTCACTCAATATCAACTTATAATCCAATGCCGGTGGTATCGTCCGTCTCAATTCGTCTAAACTTTTTAGGATGATTAATCCTTTACTGGAGCGTTGAAATATATATGTTGAATTTCGTAATTGAAAACCCAATGCAAGATTGTGGATTTTAAAGCTCGTTTGATAGTGATATCTCGTGTTATACGTTAGGAAACAACGGTTAAGTGCACTAATGCGTACTCCACCAAACTTAGGGACTGTGAAAACAATGACAACTCAGGACATAGAATTTTATAGGGGTGATTTCTCTATTAAATGACGTCAACTGTTAAAGCATGTATGTCATTGTTAAGCTCATTTCCTGCAGATTGAACCACCAACAGACATTGCTGTCGGTGCTGTATACAGTCGGCGGACGTTGTCTGCGTACAGTGACATCCAATACGTGGAACATGACTCAGGGATGATAGTCATTACGGTTGGTTGGCGGAGACTTTGTCTCTCCATCATGAAGTGCATTAATAAAGTTATTCTGCTTCCATGAAATCACTATAGGCCTAAATACATAATTTTTTCAGCACAAAAATCCTATGTTCACCTGAGTTTTTATCTTAAGCTAGTCTTGTTGTAGCTCCCCTGGGCTTATGTTTACATCATCATTATCAGCGACGTGAGCAAAGCTGGTGATGTTGCATGTTGAAATCCAGTAAGTCCAGAATTGGGCAAGATTCAATCAGTAAGGTGAAAAATGTTGCTCAAGTAGGGTAAGAAATTTTGCCCTGTTATCACGACAGTCATTTGAACAAAGTAACATGAAAAAGTATGTTTTAACGAATTTTCTTTGATTATGTTTGAGCGCTGTCTCGCTGAAGGCAGAATCCTGTAGAACCAGGACACAGGTCCTGATCTATAGCTTGGTCTTACGTGTATATACATGGCGTTCGTGCGGGGACTCCTTTCGACTTTGATCATTGAGATTCTACTCAGACCCTGGCTACACGTACTTCGTAGAATAAACAACACGTGAATTACTTGTTGACAGCCACAAAACTCTCCTGTTCAGTTTACATCTTCTAGCAAAAAATACCCATTTGTTGGCGGCCACAAAACTCGCTTGTACAGTTCACATCTTCTACCAAAAAATACCCATTTGTTGGCGGCCACAAAACTCCCTTGTACAGTTCACATCTTCTACCAAAAAAATACCCATTTGTTGGCGGCCACAAAACTCGCTTGTACAGTTCACATCTTCTACCAAAAAATACCCATTTATTGGCGGCCACAAAACTCGCTTGTACAGTTCACATCTTCTACCAAAAAATACCCATTTGTAGGCGGCCACAAAACTCTCCTGTTCAGTTCACATTTTCTAGCAAAAAATACCCAATCTCGGTTATTAGATCGAGCAGAGTTTGTGACATACAGTCAAGGACGTGCACAAAACTTATTCCAGCATAACCGAGAACGGTTCAGTCGATCCTTGACCAGTCGATCCTCGACCAGTCAATCCTCGACCAGTCGTTTCTCGACCAGTCAATCCTCGACCAGTCGATCCTCAACCAGTCGATCCTCGACCAGTCGATCTTCGACCAGTCGATCCTCGACCAGTCGATCCTCGACCAGTCCCGACCTACCGTAAAAAGCTTATCGCTTTCGGAAAACACACCGGACTATACGAAGCTGCCTAAACCTGTGACACCTGTGCGAATGTGGTGGTCCCTCCACCTTTTATGACCTGGCCTTCTACCATTAAACGATGGCCCAGAATGTAATACTCTTGGTCAGTCTCTAGAGGGTTCTTGGTAAATTTAAACACAATGACCGGATAGAGTTGATCATAATTGGGATTCGAACCCGGGTCAGCTGAGTGAAGAGCATCTAACCATCAAAAATGTTCTAAGCTCGCAACAAGGTATGGTTTTCCATATTGTCTCACAAGTTTACGATTACTTCTAAGTGAAAAGTATGAGAAAATAACCCAAGAAAAAAAGGTTAATACAAAACACATATGTAATCAAAGCAATCAAAAATGTTCCAATTCCGTCCGAATGGTAAACAAGTCCTATAATGACGTCATCAAAGAGCTCAACAAATTGTTGGAGATAGATATAACGTGTTCATTGTTATGAAAAATAGGTCATTTTTTTAGTTTTATTTTAGTTGCAAACTTATGTTGAGTAAACATTTAGTTTGAAAAGCACACATTTTGATTTGTATTCAGTCCACTGTCAGGTGCCGTATGGTAAAGCTTGCACATGTGTACATTGTGTTCGCATACTACCGTGACTAAATGGTGGAGTTAACTTAAAAATTGGACGTTGATGTAATGGGGGTTGGATAAATCTTACGAACAAAGCTGCGGCAGGACTATTAGATCTAACATATACGATATGGGGGACAATTTCTGTTACTTCAATGCTTATTTTCTGTGACTTTTCAGTGGTTAACCGCACCATGCGGCCTTTCAAATGAATTACTGTGTCCGTCGACCTTAATGCGCTCCATACACTATGAGATGATAAGGATGTAACAGCGTTATTGCAGCATACTAGTTAAGACAGGCAAAACGATTGTTGAAAATAATGTCAAATAAGTTTTCCGCAGACTACGGAAATGAAAAGTTATGATGACGGCATGAGAGGTGATGATCTTCTTGTTAGAGCATTTTCTTATTTGCGTCCAAAAGTTTGTGATGGAAAATGGTACTTCTCCTTACAATAAACATCCTGAGTATTGCTGGTGTATTCAGCTTGAAAGCTTCTTAGGTTGTTTTCTGTTCTTCCATTAAAACACGGAGAGTTCCGATGAACCGTATTTTCCTGAAACCGGAACCAGCAAAGCCTGGCATATATTCGCCTCGAGGACCGAGTTCCCCTGCAGGTGGAGTGTACTAACATAAGCCACCATCATGTAGTAGGTCCGAGTTCCACTCTAGGTGGAGTGTGATAACACAAACCGCCATCATGTAGCAGGTCCGAGTTCCACTCTAGGTGGAGTGTGATAACATAAACCACCATCATGTAGCAGGTCCAAGTTCCTCTCCAGTTGGAGTGTGATAACACAAACCACCATCATGTAGCAGGTCCGAGTTTCCCTGCAGGTGGAGTGTAATAACATAAACCATCATCATGTAGCAGGTCCGAGTTCCGCTGTAGGTGGAGTGTGATAACATAAACCGACATCATGTAGCAGGTCCGAGTTCCGCTGTAGGTGGAGTGTGATAACATAAACCACCATCATGTAGCAGGTCCGAGTTCCCCTGCAGGTGGAGTGTAATAACATAAACCACCATCATGTAGCAGGTCCGAGTTCCGCTGTAGGTGGAGTGTGATAACACAAACCATCATCATGTAGCAGGTCCGAGTTCCCCTGCAGGTGGAGTGTGATAACATACAACACCATCATGAAGCAGGTCCGAGTTCCGCTGTAGGTGGAGTGTGATAACATAAAGCGCCATCATGTAGCAGGTCCGAGTTCCGCTGTAGTTGGAGTGTGATAACACAAACCACCATCATGTAGCAGGTCCGAGTTTCCCTGCAGGTGGAGTGTGGTAACATAAACCACCATCATGTAGCAGGTCCGAGTTCCTCTGCAGTTGGAGTGTGATAACACAAACCACCATCATGTAGCAGGTCCGAGTTTCCCTGCAGGTGGAGTGTAATAACATAAACCACCATCATGTTGCAGGTCCGAGATCCGCTGTAGGTGGAGTGTGATAACACAAACCACCATCATGTAGCAGGTCCGAGTTCCCCTGTAGGTGGAGTGTGATAACATAAAGCGCCATCATATAGGAGGTCCGAGTTTGCTGTAGGTGGAGTGTGATAACATAAACCATCATCATGCAGCAAGTCCGAGTTCTGCTGCAGGTGGAGTGTGATAACATAAACCATCATCATGCAGCAAGTCC